>SNQJ01S0191654.1:0-11829 GCA_010110895.2 Picea sitchensis
TCATATATTTTATTTGGAGTGGGACAACTTTTTGCCTTCAGCCAGCCACACCAGTGTGACAAAAAGGCTTCAAATTTCAAGTGTGGGCGCGTTGACCTTGAACCATGAGGTGGGGTTTCCGGAAAATGAAAAACCCACATTTTTTCGCTTAACGATGAGATATGGTTCACATTTTCCACCCACCTAAATAAATAATTTCATGTATAAAGAATTGTTGAAAGTAACGACTGAAATCTACAGATACAAAAATTTTTTTGGGATAAATATCTTGTGAAAAAGCCAAAACGTAGAACATAGAGTAAAAAGATTTGTTAATTTACATTATTATAATTTTAAATATTTGAATAAATTTAAAATTTTAAAATTATTTAAGATTAGTATTTAATTGAAATCACATTGTAAAAATTCCTACCAATTTTTTATCATATCATTAAAAAAACCACGAAAATAACCCTGCAATCTTATGAACCCGTATCCCACGTTTTTCATCATCTCCATTGCACAGGTCCCACACTCTCCGTACAAATTTCTTCGACACTTGATGGAAAATGTGACGAAAGAAAACATTAACCTGAAATATAACTTTTAATTTGTTTGAGTCTTCATCATACTGTATGTGAGTAGTGATGAAATTTTATGTTAAATTTGAATGTTTTTTTCCAATTATTTTATGTTAAATTTGAAATTTTTTTAATGATCGTTTTGGGAGAACTGAGTTAGCATTATGTAGTGAAATTCTCCCATTTTTTAAATTTTGCAAAATATATAACAATTTATTAAACAATATGAACATCTTTGTAAAAATTCTTTCTTTGATCATTTTCTTCTTATAAACTTATATTAATTAATACCTACATATTTCTCTTTATAGAGATGTTATGTTTAATCATTTTCTTTTTATTAATTAATATCTACATATTTATCTTTATTTAGATGTTATGTTTAATCCTTTTCTTTTTATTAATTAATATCTACATCTTTATAAAGATGCTATGTTTAATCATTTTCTTTTTATATATACTTATGTACACTTTTACTAAGTAATTAAAAATAGTTGCAAAGTGAATTTTATTATCCCTTCTCAAACAATAACACAATAAGGATGTTGTACATACAAAATTTGGTGGGTTTCCTTACCTCACAAATAAGAAGGTTTTACATATGAATTTGATCTTTGACTAAGTAAGTTATGATATTAAAATTAGATTTTAATACAATAATAATGGCCTTGATATTACAACCATTTAGTGTGCAAGATGAAATCAGTCTCACTTCAATATGTGAGACTATTTAACACATGGATATATTCATGTGTATATTTATCATTTAGTGTGCAAGATGAAATCAGTGCCACTTCAATATGTGAGCCTATTTAGCACATGGATATACTATTGTGCATATGATTTTAATGTGAACATTAATTTGTGTTCCTAACATGCATATGCATGCATTTTATTTTATCATAAAAAAATCTTATTTATTTTAGAATGATTTTATTAAAATACATAAGGTTGATGAATATAAAATGAAGTAAAAGAGACCATTTAAATGTAAATGTTTTGTGACTTTTGAGTCCTCAAATGGTTAGAAATGGGTTAGAAATGGCTTAAATTAGGTTGAGAATGGTTGCAAATAAATGTTTAAGTTGTTCATATCTAGTCTTACCCATTTGTTGTTTTCTTTGAAATCCCAACTCCCCATGAGGTTGTCTAAGTACTTCATTTTTGTATGCTAGATTTGTTGAAAGATGAATTATGTATGATGGTTATTGTGTTTCAACTTTTGCATCAGCCATTGTAGTTAATATTGGCTCTACCAATTAAAGAGAGACACCCCACAATTAAATCATTAGAAGAATTTCTAGAGTTGATTTCAATTCCGACATAAGATGAAACTATAGTGCAGATTAACAAAGCTATGTGTGAAAAAAGATATCTCAAGATATATATGCCTTGTGAACTATTGTAGCTAGTATATGGGTGTTTTTTATATGTTATTTATACATCAGTGGTAGCATGTATGTTTTACAACTACACAATACAATTTGATGGTTCTTTTACATGTTTTTCTCAAAACTATGTTAATTTATGTTTGTATATTATGAAATGCAATGGTTTTTCTTTTTTCATGTTTACAAATTCAAGGTGAATCTAATAACCCAATAATCACTAGGAAGTCAAGAACTTAGTCATCTTAGGGATCCAAAGTTTGACCTTTTGTCTTTTAAAGTTTCCACTTTATAAATTTTAAAATTAAAGTACTCTATAAATTAATTTCTAGAGGAAAACCAAGACACACAGGTTACTATTCTCCTGCCTACTCAGCCTTCTATGAAGAAGAGGAGGAGGAGCTATCTTGAGGTGGGAAGAAAGAGAAATCAAGTACAATTCTTCTTCTTCATTCAATTATTCATCCTCTCAACCCTTTCATAGCCTGATAGTGCTAGTAGTAGAAACAAAGCTACAACTTAAGGTCTAGCATTAAGGGTGAAAGATAATGTGCTTCCATCAAGAGGTGGTGCTAATGGCTATTAAATATAATCCACCAATAGGTTGGCACTATTGGTATACATAATTACTCTTATTCCTTATTAAGAAAAAGTCAATAATATGAAGGATAAGTGAAGAAAAACATTCAAAGGAATAGTTCCTTAAGTGGTCAGTTAATGATAGAGTAGGAAAAATTATATCTTCACCCCATAACCTCCATTACTATCCTATACAAAATGTCAAACCAACAAATCACTGCAAAATCCCTCACACTACTGATAGGTTAGAAATCAAATCAACGTGAAAATGAAATAAGCATTACAACACATATTTTGGTTAGGGGAAAGATAACCCAAAACTTTGAATTAATGATTAGTGGGGAAGAAATATACATAAAAGAAAGAACAATATCACCTAGTACAAGCCATGAAGATGACCTTTGACCTTCCTATTCAAGGGAATCTTATCTGCTATGAGGATTTCCCTATGGAATGTAGAGGTAACTAGAAGAAACTTTTCCCTTAATGAAGGAAGAAAAAGCTCAATATTGGTACTAATGAGATATATGAAGCTTGAACTAGAAAATCATTGAATCCCTAATTGTGCTTGTGTAGCATAACCCTATGTTCATTGGACTTATGGAACTCTTAGGGAATCTCTATACTTGTAGGTTTTCTTTAGAGAATGCCACGCATGGGAAGTGAATATGTTTCCTAAGTTAGGCCATGACATTAAATCTTCAACTCTAGTACTTTATCACAACTCAAAAAACACAAAATTTAATCCTTTTCCAATCACTAAGAGTGCACAGAAACAACCAAATCACATAGTTCAATGCAATAGTGACGTACATGAAGACTATGCATGTATTGAATGATTATTTTCTTAGACTATATAACCTATAGAATTGATATATTGCGTAGCAATAAGTTTGGCCAACTACATGGCATGAATTTGATTCTCCATCAATAATTCAATCATTCCATATAATTTAATGTTTCATTAGCTTTATTGTATTGGTATACAAAGATAAATTATTCTTTTTACGAAAACACTTTCAACTACCTAAGTGGACAAAAATGGTGTGATGACAAGCATATGCAATCTAGTTGCTAGAGTTGTAACTTGTTGCAATGGTTGAAAATGGGAAAGATTAGTAAAGTCCTTTGCACACAATGTTTTGAAGGGCTACCTTGTAGTTCGACCATAATTGTTTTTTACAAACCATATTTGTTTGTATTGTCCACTCAACTTTCATAGGTTAACATGTACTTAAATTTCAAACTCTTTTCCAATTGAATGTCTTTAGATATGGTCTTTGATCCGGATTATATTGAGAATGACATGAAGGAAAATATATAACAAGGAAACACAGAGAGATATTGAAAGAAACATAGTAATATAGTTAAACTCGGATTCTATTAATGACTGTCTGAAATACAAAAGACTGTAAAATGCAAAGCACACAAGCTAGCTAGAATGATGGTATCTTATCTCTAAAGATAGAGATGTGACAACTACTCTCATTCACAAGAATTTGATCACAAAGAGGTCAAAAAGGCATTTTAACATAAAGAATCAATGAGAAAACCCTAAACATCCAAAAATATAACCCTAGAAGATGAAACACCAAAAGGTTTGTGGGACCTGATGTGGTTAGTTGATACATCAACTTCCTGAGGTGTTACTTTTGCATACGATCTCCATTTCGGGCGCTTGTTATCCCATTGGAAAGGTCTATTCGAGAACTACTGCACATTATAAATGACCCAATATATCCCTATGACACCTATAGGGTGCCACCACATCAAAAAACATCATTTGGGGCCTCAAAATGGTCCTGGAAGTTTGGGACCCAAAAAACCGTAGAAAAATTGCCAAGATGTGGAACCATTATGAATTAGTGGAATAGGAGGGTGGCCACCAGTATCTACCTAGATAATTCCTCCCCCATTAGGAAGCAATGGTCCCCATTGCGTCAAGTTCCTCCATCAGATGGGGAAACTTATGCTGAATCTGACTCCTGGTGAGCCACTTGCCTTGGTGAAGACACTACCTTGCTTTGACAACCGATAGAGATGGATGTTCTTCTAGTGGGTGCCCTTCGTCTTGGTAACCATGATCTGATCAATTGTTTCATGTTCGTGTAGTCAATATTGAGTTATGTAGTGGCTAAGTGCTCGATCGCATCCGAAGTGTCCAAAAGAGGTGGAAAATATAGTCAAAGCAGTTCCACATTAAATACCGGGTGCAAGCCAAGGAAAGGGGGAATACTTAATTTAAAATCATTCTCACCCACAACCTTGGTGATGGTGTAGGGCTTGTATCAAAGTGGGTGGAACTTCCGATGGGGTGTTGTGAGGTGCTCTTTCTGCAAATGAAACCATACCTTATCTCCCACCTAAAACTTGTGTGGTACCTGATGTTGATTGTGGCACGACTTGTACTTGGTGTTGGGTTTCTGCAAAATTTCATGAACCTATTGTTGAATGTGTTGGATTCGCTCAAAAAATTAGGCTACTTGATCGACTTAAATCTAAGCATGGGAGGATTTTTTCTATGTAGTTGCAATGGGAAGGGTTAGGTCAATGGGGGCCAATAGTTGGAACCTAAAGCACACCTGAAGAGGGATGTGGCTAATAGATTTGTGGAGGGATATGTTGTAGCTACGTTGAACATAAGGAAGGCTCTCATCCCATGTGTGTGGATGCTTGGAATTGTACATCCTCATGATATGGACAATCATCATGTTGACTACCTTTCTTTGTCAATCAGTTTTTTGTTGGAAGGAAGTTGATTTTGTCATCTTGGTGTCCATCATTGACCATAGGCTGGACCAAAAAGTACACAAGAACCTACTATATTAATATGAAATAATGGTCCATGAGAGCCCAAAATGAACCCAAACACGTTCAAAGAAGAGCTTAACAGTGGCCTCAGATGTAATGCTCTTCTTGCAGGGTGCCAAAATTCCCATCTTAGAGAATCGATCAACGACCATGAAGACACAGTCATTCCCATGATTGGTTGAAGGCAGACTAGACATGTAATCCATGGTGATGGAATCCAAAGGCCTATCGACAATAGGCAGAGGGGTCTATATCCCATGTTTCTTGATGATGGGTTTGGAAATGGCGCATGCAATGCATGATCTGATGTACTTGCGGACATCTTGTCGAAGCTTAGGGAAATAAAAATACTTTACAATACTTCCACTATTTTTTCCACACCAAAGTGTCATGCAACCCGACTATAATGAGCTTCCAAAAAAATCTTTGCATGCTCACTTGAAGGAACACAAAGATGGATCAGATGGCATAGCAGTCCATCCTAAAGATGAAATTTTGGAACCGCTTTTCCTACGCTCAATGTCTGATAGGGAGTAACAAATTCAGAGTCACTATTGTATAATTGTGGCCACACAGGCGTCTCATGTCCACAGTAGTTAAGAATTGTGTTTAGCACCACAGTCGGGGGTCAACTGAAGCAATCTGCGACATGGTTGGTGTTTCCTTTCTTGTACTTGATGTTCAAGTGGAATTGTTGTGGGTATGCGGACCACTTCTGATGGCGGTCATTCTGTAACTTTACTTGTGTCTGCATTAATTGTAGATGCTTGTGATCAATGTGTATGACCATTTCCTTCCCTAGAATGTAATTCTTCCGCTGTTGACATGCCTGAAAAATGGAGTACATCTGTTTGTCGTAGGTTGGGTATCTACGAACATCATTAGATAATGTTTCACTATGATATGCCATCAGATTTCCATGTTGATTGAGGATTGTGGTGATAGCATAATATGAAGCATCTGTCTCAATATCAAATGGTTGTTGTAGGTCTGTAAGAATAAGGATTGGTGTCGAGCAGAGGAAAAATTTCAAATCCTTGAATTCTTTATGTTGGGTTGTGGCCCAAACAAACTTGGCCTTCGCTCCACCCTTGGTCACTTGGCTTAGGGCCCGAATGATATGAGAGAGCCCCAACACAAATCTACGGTAGAATTTGGCGAGGCCCAAGAAGTTGCAAAGCTCATTTAGTGTCTTCAGGGCCGACCAATCGCAGATGACTTGGATCTTAGCTAGATCCACATGCACACCCTGCTCATCCACGATGTATCCAAAATATTATATTCTCTGCATGTCGAAGGAAAACTTCTCCAAATTGGCATATAACTTGTGTTGTCGTAGGGTGCCTAAGACTTGTTGAATGTGCTTCAAATGTTCCTCCCATGTTTTTAAAAAGATGAGGATGTCATTTAGATATATGACCATAAAGGAATTTGTGAATGATTGCAATATATCATCCATCATCTGAATGAATGTGGTCGGGGCATTAGTCAAGATGAAAGGCATGACCAACCACTCGAAGAGACCTTCCTTAGACTTTAAGGTTTTCTTCCATACATCAGTTTGCTCAATCAACACCTAGTGGTACAACCTAACTTTAGATCAATATTACTGAAAATTTAGCTCCCTTGAGTTAATTGAGAATATCATCAATCTATGGGATGGGATACCTATTTTTAATTGTGATATTGTTCAATGTTATGTAATCAATACAAAGTTTCCATGTCCCATCCTTCTTTTGTACCAGAGAAATTGGGCTCTCGCAAGGTGAGGAGCTTGGTATGATGTGGTCCTTTAGAATTAGTTCGTAGATTTGGTGTTTGATTTCTTCATTCTCCATAAAAGAACACCTATATGTAGATCCATTATGCAGAGGAGCATGGGGTGTCAAATAAATTGAGTGCTTTACCTGACAGTGCAAAGGCACCCACGTAGGCAAGGAAAATATGTCTATGTGCTTTTCTACTATCTTATCCACCTACTACTATTGTGTAGAGATACCTCATGCAGAGGTTTCGTCGGTTGCAGTGACCTTTTGTTCACCTTCCGACTAGACCATAAAGAGGAAACGTATCCCAGTCTGAGAAACCACCTTTCGGCCAAGGATGATTTTAAGGATGAAAAATTATTTTGAAATGTAGAAACTTGAGCGAATCTTACAAATCCTTCATATGCCAACTATAAATGTTTGGTGATATTTTTATAAAAATATTCAAATTTCTAAGGATTTTATATAGTTTGTATAAAATTTTGGCGATTTTTAAGGTAAAATAATTTTATCCTATAGAATTTGGGCGAANCCTTCATATGCCAACTATAAATGTTTGGTGATATTTTTATAAAAATATTCAAATTTCTAAGGATTTTATATAGTTTGTATAAAATTTTGGCGATTTTTAAGGTAAAATAATTTTATCCTATAGAATTTGGGCGAATCATTTTTTTGGGAAAAACCATGGAAAATTAGCCCATGAGAGAAATTTATCCCCTAAAATCATCCCTTCTTTCGGCACTGCTTCGCAAAGATCAAAGAGACTGCAGTAGTTGGGACTTCCTTCAGTACCCTGTAGAGTTGACCTCCCAAATATAGGGTCGTTAGGCAGAGGATCATCGGGTGTCAAATCAATTGAGTGATTTACCTGACCATGCAAAGGAACCATAGTAGGTGAGGCAAAAATGTCTTTGTGCTCTTTTACTATATTGTCCACCTACTACTACTATGTAGAGAGACCTCATGTAAGGGTTTTGGCGGTTGCAGTGACCTTCCATTCACCTTCCAACTGGACCACAAAGAGGAAAAATCTCTCGATCTGAGAAACCACCTTTCGACACTACTTCGTGAAGATCAAAGAGACTACAGTAGTTGGGACTTCCTCCAGTACCCTATAGATTTGACCTCCCAAAGTGACACCACAAGGCCTAAATTCATAAATAACATGAAACTTCCACATATATGGTTGACCCAAAAGAACATCACAAACTTCAAGTGGGGAAACATCACACAATACCTCGTCCTTGAAGGTTTTGATGTCATAGTGCAGGAGACATTGATGGTCGACGCGGATGCCCCATCCTTGTCTGAGCCAACCGATGGTGTATGGATGAGGATGTGACATCATTGTTAGGGTCAACCTCTTTACAACCTCCACTGAGCTTAGTTTTTTTTGGATATCGCTATAAACAATGAAATGGAGTCCCCTTCACCCACATCTGTGAGTGGAAGAGACACTCCCCTTCTTCAGGCTCCTCTAGTTCCTTTGGCTGGACTTTTGTGGTAGCAATTGTGACACTAGGTTTTGTGCCAATGATTCATTTTCCTTATTCAGTTCCAAATCAGAGTTTAATTAGACATCTGACTCTAAGGATTTTTTCTCAACCAACAATGACTATTTGGAGCGACATTCATCAGTGTTGTGCCAATGGATTTTTTGGAATTCACACCACTTTCCAATGTCCTTGTTTGACTTCTCGTTACCCTTCTTTGCTGGTGGCTTAGAATGGTTTTCCTAGGGATGACCATCCTTTCTCTATCCTTTGCTTTGTAAGTTAGGGCCACCTTTACCATACATCTCCTGCGATGGGTTTACAAAGATGAAATTTATCTTATTATTTTTCTTGAACTTTTTCTCTATATTGGCAACATATCGTTAAGTGTCTCCCAATGAGGAGATGGCCATAAATTCCATATATGTTTGGAAGTACGTATGTAGGCCACTGTGGTACTTCAGGACTAGGTGTTTCTCAGAGTCTTTTATTGCCATTTTTGTGCGCAAGGTATGAAATATGTTGGTGTGATCCGACACCATCTGGTCTCTCTCCTGATCCATAGTTGTCCATCTCGTGTACTAGTCATCATAGTTTCCAACATGGTAGTATTGCTCCTTGAGGGCATCGACAAAATATGCTCAAGTGGATTCTGGCCCAAAAATTACAAACTCATCTTCGACATCTTGCTCAGAGTGAGCTTCCCACCAATCTATGACATGGGGAAGAGCCTTAAGGAGCACAAAGGTGATCTTTTCACTGTTGGAAAAATTATGGACAAATAAATAACCCTCTAGTAGACTTAAAATTTTTTCCAACGCGTCGGTGTCTATCTGACCTTCAAATAAAGGAATATGAAATTTAATTTGTACCTTGAAGGGCGTCACACCTATGAAGTGACTGGTAGTTGAAGGTTCCCCCATCACTGTTGGAAGTCATTGAAGGATCTAGGAAAAATTATCCATCATCTCTTTCCTCTGTTGCACAAGGGCCTCCTCAAGCCACAATTTGATAGGGTCTCCTGCCATGTCACCTATCTTTTCTTCTTCCATGGGAGGCCACTTGGGATCAAAAGAGCAGTTGTTCTCAAGTTAAACTAACTGAAGACCCAACTCCCTATACCTTGACCTTGTCAGGAACATGCACTAAGAAACAATAAGGAGAATACTAATTTGATACCATTGATCCATATTATATTGAGAACAACATGAAGGAAACAATATAACAAGGAAACACACAGAGATATTGCAAGAAACACAGTAATACAATTAAACTCATATTCTATTAGTGACTTTCTAAAATATTGTAAAATGCAAAGCACACAAGCTAGCTAGAATGGTGGTGGCTTATCTCTGAAGATAGAGATGTGATGACTATACTCATTCACAAGAATTTGATTACAAAGAGGTCGAAAAGGAATTTAACATAAAGCATAAATGAGATAACCATAAACATCCAAAAACCTAACCCTAGAAGATGAAATTCCAAAAGGTTTGTGGGCCCCGATGTGGTTAGTTGATACATCAACTTTCTGGGGGCATTACTTTTGCATATGATCTTCCTTTGGGGTGCTAGGTAGCATGTTGGAAAGGTCTATCAAACAAGTACACATTTCGAATGACCCAATACATGGCTTAGACATTTAATAACATAAAGCATAAATGAGAAAACCCTAAACATCCCAAAACCTAACCCTAGAAGATGAAACTCCAAAAGGTTTGTGGGCCCTTATGTGGTTAGTTGATACATCAACTTCTTAGGGGCATTTCTTTTGCATACGATCTTCCTTTGGGGCGCTTGATAGCCCATTGGAAAGGTCTATCCTAGAAATACACATTTCAAGCGACCCAATACATGGCTTTGACATCTAACGGGTGTTGCCACATCAAAAAATGTTGTTTGGGGCCTCAAAACAACCTCAGAAGTTTGGGACCCGAAAAACCGTAGAAAAACTGCCAAGATGTGGAATCGTTCTGAATTAGTGGAACAAGTGGGTGGCCACTAGTATCCACATGGATCAGTCTCATCTTTGATGGAAAACAAAAGTTTACGACAAACACAAGGGTTCACCAATTAAGAAATATTCTACCATGTGAGTTTATATTAAGGGGCTTAAATTTATAAAAATAAAATTAATATATTGCCTAGTATATAGGGGTCAAAATATATTTTTAATATATTAAAAACATATAGATATCAGGGGGGTTAGAATTAGGTATTGTTGAGGAGAAGGAGATTGGGTATAAAATTTGGTATCAGAGGGAGTTTGAATTAGGTATTAGGCAGGAGAGGTGGATTTAGAACTTGGTATTGGGGAGGGGGAGGGTATGATTTAGATATCTCATACAATGGGATTTTAATAAGTGTTTTGTAATGGGTTGGTCTAGACCCTTCAAAATCTACAACAATGTATTTGTTCTCCTCAATTTCTCTTTGTCTTCTTTGTTGTTTGATGCACAAAACTCTCTCCATGAGATGGGAATTTCTCACATTTATATCAATTTATACTATTTCTCAAGCATTTTAGGGCCTTGACATATTCCCCAACTCTTCCATATCACCCTATTGCATGTATTCTCCCATGGACTTGATGAAATTGAGGATTTGAACAAAAGTTTCATTAGAAATCAAAGATTTGACCAAGACATGAAAATCTCCCATGGACTTGATGAAATTGAGGATTTGAACAAAAGTGTCATTAGAAATCAAAGATTTGACCAAGACATGAAAATCTCCCACGGACTTGATGAAATTGAGGATTTGAACAAAAGTTTCATTAGAAATCAAAGATTTGACCAAGACATGAAAATCTACCTAGTAGAAGGACTTTGTAATGAATCCTCATTTAGTAGAAACAAATAATTGGTCATGGGAAACTTGCCTTAAATATTTTAGAAACAATTTTCCCCACCCACTTCAAAATGTGATGTAGACAATGATATTTTGATCACTTAAAATTCAAACTCTCTACTACTAGTATTTTTGCTTGGTTGCTCCTTTGAGAAGGAGAAGAGGCATGATTTGTGTAACTTGGAATCTTTTGCCCCAATGGATGATGTAAAGAAATTAGCATTGCTAGATTCTCTATTAATCTCCAATCAACTCGTTGGTTAAATTATTTAAAAAAAAAAAAGGTCATCCACCTATTTGTATAATCCTCATACAGGGCTTATAAGAGTTGTTTCATATTACCATATTAGGGGTTGAAATAAAAAGGGGTATTAAAAAT
>SNQJ01S0191656.1:0-17958 GCA_010110895.2 Picea sitchensis
AAAGATATGATATAATCAAGCTATTTAGTGTGTAGTGGATGGTACCATTGAGAAAGAACAGAAAGGTATCTCTAGGATCAACTCACTTTCTTCTTTTGTAAGTTATTGTGATGTTTCCATGACTAACCGCTAATCATACCTCCTTGTTACTCTTTAATAAAGATACTTTACTCACTTACTCAGGTTTCTTGGGAAAACTGTACGAGAGACCTCTAATCTTGATGGTTACGGTATCACTTCCTTATATAGTGGTGAAGATTTTCAAGAGCAATTGCTTTTTAGAATGCCTTAAGGAAAAGAGAAGATGAAAATCATTGCAAAAACATGGCTAACTACAACAAGTCATTATTCATTTGATGCTTAGTAGAAAACAAGGTTCAAGTATAGCAATGTTTCGAAGAAGAATCCTTCTTTTATATTTCCTTGAAACTGTCTACTCCTGGTGAAATAAATACCTACATAAATCTCTAGAATTGTTCGTCAAAAACCACACTCTAAAATATAAAAACTAATGAGATCAATGAGATCAAGTCACTGGAACATGTATCTCATAGTTATTTTATTAAAAGAAAATTTAAAATGAGGCCGCATTAGACTCTAAGCTAAACTAACAACATGCAACTTTTATTTATTATCCTACCCTACCTAAAAAGAAAGAAAACTCTTTATTCAAGTGTAAGAACTTTTCCAATGTAACCATGTGCGAAGAAAGATAAGAAACATACTCATATACACATATAAAAAAGTTACCACAATGATTACCTGGATATGAAGAACCAACCAACCTACTTGTTTTGGCATCCGAAGGTGTTGAAGAAGAGAATAGTATTGTGGCTTGATGACCTCTTGAAACCAAATTTCAATGTAATCTTGATGTTCATCAACAATAATTTCTATGCTCTCCTTCATCATACTATGCAGATCCTCTTCTTCTGGATGATTGATTTCTGAAGTACATAAAGGATCTGCTGAGATGGATGTTGAGAACTCCTCAATCTCAAGTCTTAATGATTGATCTCCACTGGATGTAGTCCATAATGTTTCAACTTCCTTCACATTTTGGAAAGGAAAATCATTTTGTATCTCAAAGGACCTTCATTCTTCTAATATTTCTAGAGAGGTAGAAAAGTTCTTGGTTATTGTCAAGATGTGTTCTTCCTGAGAAGAAGAGATCCCAACTATTGCTAGGATTTGAGAGAGTTCTTCCAAACTAATGGTCACCTCTGAATTCATTCTCCTGGTGGTGGTAAGAAAACAAAGGTTGTTTGGTTCTGCGGAGGGCTCGAGTGGTCTTGCCTCTCGTCCCACTATTACTGATGCTTCAATTTTCTATTTTATAGTTCTCCCTGTGTTAGTCTCTTTAGAGACTGCTTTAGCTCTTTGGGTTGAGCTAGCTCTTGTTTTTCGGTATCGATCTGTGGAGCTTACGAGTGGAATTTTCCTTCCCCCCAAAAATCGAAAGGAACCTTGGTTGAAAGGTATGATTTATATTTAATGTATCTACCTTTTGGGTCTCTAGGTCTATTCATGAAAGGAAAAAAAAAAAAACTACCATTGGGTTTGGGGGAGCCTGCAATGATAGATGCGTAGGTTCTTACCTCTCGTCTTAAAGTTCCCCCGCCACCAATCTAATGCTAAGGTCTAGAAATGATCTATTTCCTAACTATTTCCTACCTTGAGACAACTCCCTGGCAACGACACCAAAAATGATGGGTGTTCTATATGCACTAAAAACACACTAAAAACCCTCAATTAAATTGTCAACCTGGGGTAAGTAAACTTAGAGTTGTAGCAATATATATGCTAAGGTAGAAGGGATGGTAGTATAGTCTAACTAAGGAAGTGGATATCTAAGGGCTAATCCATTCAAGAAAAACTACTAATGATCAAACCCTACTAAGGAATTCAAACTATTTACCCTAAGTAACCTTTGAACAAAGGATCGATGGATAGTCCTAAGAAATCAAATGAAAACCCTACTTAAAGCAAACTATCTTAATCATGACAATAAGCAAAAACAAACTATCTATTTAATAAGCAATAACAACAACAAACTATTTTAATTAACCTACCCAAATTCAATAAGCAACTATCCTATAAAAGCAAGTAAATAGACAAGCAACTACCCTATCAAAGCAAAATAGACAAGCAAACAACTACCCTATTAAAGCAAGTAAACAAGCAAGCAATCAACTAACTAACCTATGGTAACTTCTACAACAAGTCAACTAATTAAGATTACTCAATAAGCAACTAATTAAGCTAAGAAACAAGTGAACTCTATTCTTAAACTAATTTTCACAACTATTTCTAATTTACAAAAGGAAATCTACTAAATTGAAAGCAATAGGAATTAACAACTAATCTTTAATATATGATAAGCAAACTACTCTTTAACCTACCAAATCAAAAGACTATCTATCTTACAAAAGCAAGAAAACTATCTCCTAAGCTATGAAAGCAAGAAAACTATCTTCTAATCTATCAAAACTCAAATATTTGTGTGAATGTCTCTGGTGTCTTATAATATCACAATGGCACTTAACAATGAAAGATAATTCAAGAGAGATACACTTGATATTGACTTCAATATCAAAGTGAAAAGTGTGAATTAGGCAATCCAGTGAGAACTTAGCCATTACAGAAACAACATCAATTATCCTGCATATCCATGCGATTATTGAATCATGCATTAACCATTAACAATATAAAGACACTATTCTATGAATTTTAATTGAACTCTATACTACTTTGTGCAAACTCATACTACACTAAACTCAATAATCAACTATGAATTGAAATTGCAACCTAGATCTAAGAAAGAAATTGCATGAAGGAAACTAAACTAGTCATATCTTAACAATTCAAATTGCAAAATGAGGAAACACTCATAAACAAAATTTAAACATTATTTCAGCATATGACAAGAAAGAAAATGAGCAACAAAATGATGAATTAAATAAATAAAGATAAATGGCAACTAGATCAGCAAATTAAAGCTGAAAACTAAAGGCTAATGACTATCCATCCATCGAACCCTGTCAAAGAAAGCATGAATTCAAAAATCTGTTTTAAAACTCTGATTTTATCATCTATTTCAGCATAAAAGAAAACTTAATTTATCATCTAGATACACACATGGTTAGTATCTAAGCTTGCAAGCTTGCTTTTACTAACTAAAAATTCATTACATATCAACAAGATCCTCCATAAAAGCCTGCAAAAGGAAACTAAAACAATTAAGCTATAACAACAATTTATACAGTGAGAAAGCAAAAATATTATTCATATACAGGAAAAGAAATCTATGCTATGTAATTCACAAACAAACTAATAGAATAGTTACCCAGATTGTTGGTGCCCCCCCCAAAAAGTCGTGGTCACTCTTCAAATGCATACCATGAACTTCAACAAAGCAAATTCACCATTAAAACTAAAAATGCAGGTTTTAAACAGTCTGGCAAAGAAAAACCGAGTTAAAAATTGTCTTTTTCTCTAACTCTCTATTCCTGACTTCTTCCCCATTGTTTGACCACTGAGGTGGTATTTATAAGTTGTACAAGCTGAGAGGTCGACCATTGGAGGGTCGATCCTCTTATAAAAAAAGTAAATTGCATTTAAGATGCCCTAACTGCCGAAATGAGGTGAGCTAATAATCTCCCAACATAACAACCCAAATTGAGTTGTCAAGAGTTCAATAGCTAGAGGCCATGAGCACGAGAAAAACACATGTCTCTGATTCACCCATCGCTGACCGCCAATACCATAACCTCCAAATCACCCATCATTTTTGTGCAGGACGGAGCGGCGGATGGAGTACCATAATGAGTGTTGGATGGAGTACCGGAAGCAAAAACAAGCTGCGATTTTTCCCTGTGACATACAAAACATGAATTAGTTTCCTAGGATCATAAAAAAATACTGATTTAATCTCAAAATCATCGAAAAACATGAATTATGCATACCTGGTGTGGATCATAGCATTTTGACACAAAATCTCTTAAAAAACTCTTCAAAACAGGAAAACGCATATACATATTCGAAAAAAAGGATCTAATTAACGTCATGAAATCAATCATATCACGGGCCCAACACCTTCTTAATGGAATTACGCCTTGGTGCAATCTCCTACACATAATCATGGGTATACCCTCCAAGGAGCCCAAGCAAGTTTGGCCAATGTCGATTCCAAGAACCATGAAGACTTTCCCCTCCACAGTCACCTCGTGTAAAGACCCTAAAGAGATAGGCCATTAAGGTTACCAATTACTACAATGATGCCTAGGGAAACAATCGACATCCTGATCTATGCACAAAGGCATGGTATCTATCTCGAAATCAACTTGAAAGGCTTCCACTCATCATTGTGGGTATACCTTCAAGCGACCCCCATAATACGTGCAATCTCTACTCTAATACCAACAACGCAGGGTGAGTAACTCTACTAGTCCTAATGCGACCTCGTGATTGACCCTTGTGTTAGAAGGGCTTCCCAGGACAAAATGTAGCAAGTGGATTTCACTGCTTCCTAACTCAAGGTTCTATGTTTGTTTACATCTTTGTAAAGTTATCTTTCACACCTATTACAAATCCCTACAACTAATCTAATGTAGGTTTTCTACTAGAAAATATAAAAATGTCTAATCAATTTTTATAAGCGCTTTATTTTTAAGGTTTTTGTTAATCAAAAGGAAGATGGTGTGGACAATATGGTGTTTTGACCAACTAGAAAGTTATGCAAAGAGATGAAGATGCAATATTTTCACTTCGATGAAAGCTATGCTAGGAGAAGGAGAAAACGTTTATCATTCCCAGATGCACAATGTCCCTAAATTTTATCAAACTCATCAATATCAATAACTTCAAGAAATGAACCAAAGAGACTATACACCAATACACGATTCTTGCCCCCCCCAAAAAAAAATGCAAAAAACCATGCAATTTCACTACTTCAAATGCAAGGATGCCCCCAATCTAATATAAAGCAAGAAATTAAAACTTTTTGTTTCGAAGATAGCTAAAAGAAATAGAAAATAGATATGAAAAAAAGAAACCCAAACAATATTCTCTTTTAACATGAACTGTTTAATAAAAGAAAAAAAAATTCTTTCACCAAACAATTGTAAAGAAAAAACAATGCTTTGTAACCGAAAGACACTCAAAGCAAGAGACCAAATCTTTCAAAAGAAAACAAAGCAAAGGTGGCTAAAAGTAGCTCAAAGATGTCAAGCAGACTATAAACAGTCAAATACAGGATCCAAAAGTTCATCCCGGGTGATCAAAGCAAAACTAGGTGACAAAAGACAAAAAGACCCAATCCAAAAACATTTACAGGCAATGTCATAGCCCAAATGTAAGGTACAGTTCGACGATTAAAGGTTTCCACAGGCTAGCTATGGGGTAGGTTGCAGAGAGTCTGCACTGTTCTAAATAGTCAGGGTGCGAGGATTAAAGGTTTCCATAGGCTGCATATGGGATACAGTGAGGATATGTCTATAAACAAAGAAAAATTGGAAGAAGGACAAAAAGTCTAAATGAAATTTCAGGTCCAGAGAGTCTGGATGGATCCCCTAGTGACTCAGAAAACAAAACCCAGGCAATCAAATCAAGAAATCAAGACAAACTAGGAAAACAATCAATTTCCCCAGTATGGTCGCCAATTTTGTTATCGGGATAATTGTTAAGTGTGGACAAAAATCAATCCCCCTAGCTTCACTACGAAACTAGAACAAAACAAGACAATACACTACTCTTTCCTTAGATTTCAATTATCAAATGAGAAATGGATATAGAACATACCTTTTAAATATCGAATATCCGACTTTGCCAATGCAATCCAAGCTCCATCACAAGGCTTATGGAGGAATATCTGCAAAGAAACACAAGCCAACGAAGACAATAATAATGAAGTCTATTTGATATGAAACTATGTACGTGATCAAGGAATCATACAATATGGACAAATAACATTCATATAGGAAATAAAACCATATCTATATTAAAGAATGTGGAAGAAAGATACAACCATATGCCTTGATGTTGTCAGGTTCCTTCCAATAGTTCCTTGCTTCCCACACACTTCTACTCCATGGATTCTGAGATCATAGATTTGATAGCTACTCATAATCTATATTGACAAAGAAAAGCTCAAAGCCACTCTAACCAAGCTAACAATCTCAAGCCAAATTTCCAATCTATAAAACTCAAGATCAAGCCAATCTAACCTTCTCCATGAGAGCTCCTCTCCTTTTATAAGCTGAAGAGGATAAGGTGAGGAGGTTAGGATGATCCCACTAAATCATGAAAGTGAGTAAGATCCAAACCGTTCGGAGGCCACTTCACCATAGAAGCTTCTCCTTCTAGAAGCATCGAGAAGATGCTCGTTTCTCTCATGTACAGGAATCGCCACACCCTAGCTATAGTGTAGCCTGTGGGAACTTCACAATATAGATTTAGAGTAGGGTGAGGAAATCGGGCATCACCGCACCCTGCGTATAGTGCAACTTTCGAAAATATTCCTTAATAGGGGTTTTACAAAGGAAAATACAACTTCTTCTCTCAGGAAAAGTTCTTCTCCCTTCTTTCTTTAGGAATTTAGGCCATTGACCCCTCTGAAGGAAACATATAGGTTTACATCATTAATTGTCATAAGGGTGATGAAAATAATGTGTAACAATGGTGGTCCCAAAGTTGTTGTAAATGGACAAGTTAGTTGTAACTTGTGGCACAAGTCGACCTTAAAACTAAACTAGAGTTGAGCATGAACGAGTATAAATACAACTATGCTTGGTTCATTTGAAAAGTGAGAGAGGGAGTGAATAAGTGGATCTGCACTTGAGGTCGATGATTTTTGTAATGGTGATCCTTTGGCACAACAATGTGTGAATTTCAGAGAGAATATGAAGTGAAGAAGGTGTGAATTTCAGAGAGAAGATGAAGTGCGATGATGAGCATTTGTGGTAGACCTCTGATCATGAGATGGAGAAGATTCAATAAATGGATGAATGGTATTTAAATTGGTTGTACTACTGATGAACTCTAGTTGGATAGATTGCATTCTATCAAGAAGTTGAGTCTTGCAATAACCTGGGTCATTCTTGAGAGTTGGTGCTCTCTTGAGGTTTGTTGCTCTCCTTGGAGTTGGTGCTCCTTACTTTAGTTGGTGCTGATAAAAAATAGTTGGTGTTGGGAAAACCCCCGTGTTTGTAGTCACATATATAAAAGATTATACAGACATATGGTATCTTGTGTGTTCATTGTTCTTATGAATTTATTTCTCTTAATTATTGATAGATGTCATTGGTGAATGGCTACATACAATCTTACAATGATGATGTGTAAAATTATGTTTCAAAATAATTGCTAACTTGAAACAATAAAAATTGTAAAAGTCCACACATTAATTCACCACCCCCTCTTAGTGTGGTTGGTGTGACCAACAATTGTTATCAGAGCAGGTGCCTTCAACATAGTTTGAACACTGGAAGGTAGATTCTGAATAAATGGGTGGACAAATGGCTCTCTCCACAAATGAAACTCCCTTATTTGATGGAACAAACTATTCTTCATGGAGGGAAAATATGAAACAATATTTGAATTCAAGAGGATCTAAATTTTGGGATTCAATAGTAAGTAAGCCCTGGCACTTAACTACCTTAAAGAATATATCCAAGTTTGCAGCCCAAAGATGAGTAAGGAAGAACAATGAAGTGGCATTGAATATTCTTCTTAATGGACTATCAGATACTGTCAAAGAAAGCATGGGACTATGCACATCCACCAAGGACTTATGGCTAAAGTTAGAGAATATGTATCAAATCAAAAGAGAATACACATAAGACATTCCTGTCAAGGATGAGAAGGAAGACTTGACCGTCAATAAAGGCAAAGACTTTCCACAATTTTCTGATTGCAATAATGTTTATATTGAATTCTCCCCTACAAGTAAAGAAGAAGATTCAGATACAATAGAAGAAAGTTTTGTTAGCATTTATCCCATGGAAGAAGTAGAAGAAGAACTATCAAATATTAAACATAAAGTTGATTGGGGTTTTGGTGAATACAACTATGACCATGATTATTCAGACTATAGCTATCTTTATGAGTACACTAAAGAATTTCTTGAAAAGAATCAAAATAATATCTTAGAAATAAAGGAAATGATCAAAGACAATGAAAAGGTCATATCTGAGCAAGATATTCAGTTAGAAGAAAAAGAAGAGGAGATAGAGAAATTGAAGAATGAAATCAGTCAAGTAAAATAAAAGAAGAAGGAAGATGACGAGATTAGCAATCAAACTCTTATCTTGGAAATAAAGGAAATTCTCAAAGACAATGAAAAGGTCACATATGAGCAAGATATTCAGTTAGAAGAAAAAGAAGAGGAGATTGAGAGATTGAAGAATGAAATCAGTCAAGCAAAAGAAAAGAAGAAGGAAGATGATGAACTTAGCAGAAACCTTGCATATCTAAAATAACTGAGAGAAAGCAATGCCAATCTAAAGACCCAAATTGAAGAAGCCAAAAGAAGAGAGGAGGTAGTGAGGAACCAGTTGAACGAAAGGGAAGAGTCATATCATAAGATGGAAGCAGAAGTTGTGAATCTTAGAAAGAAAGTTGAGAAGTCAAACACCCATGTCAAGTTCTTGAACAACTCTATGATCCTAGATGAGATCTTGGATAGTCAAAGATCACCAAATGATAAATCTGGTCTTGGCTACAACAAAGAAGAAATTGGTACTCCTATGAAGCTTGATGCAAGTCCTTAATTTGTAAAGGGTGAAGATAGGTTTGATGCAGGTCCTTATTTTGTAAAGGGTGAAGATAGGTTTGATGCAGGTCCTTCATGTTCAAAGAATGAAAGAAACACTACAATCTTCAGAAGATCAGATAAAGGAAGACATCAAGAAGCTAGTCCTACACCTCAAAGCAAGTTTAGAAGAGATACACCTTTAAGGATGAGTCAAAGGGGCATGTATGAAAGTGTTTTTAATGGTTATTTCTTTTCTTGTAATGAACATGGTCATAAAGCCTTGGATTGTAGGAATCATGGAAGAAAACAAGTTGGTAGGCTGAACAACATTGTAAGATGTTGGAAATGCAATCTTGTTGGACATATTATTGCACATTGTTACAGTATGAGATGCTACAGTTGTGGTGGATTTGACCACAAATCCTAGGACTGTTGGAACTCAAGGAGTTAGTCAATGAGAAATTCTTCATACAATACAACAAGAAGAGTAAATAAAAAATGGAAGCAAAATTAAGTTTCAATAATAGAATATCAGAGAACAAAGGCCAAGAAACCAGGACACTCACAGATGTGGATAGAAAAGACTGAAAAGGTGAACATGAGTGGAGTTAATTGTTGCACAAATAATTGTCGTCGTGTGGAAAACAAAGTATGAAAGTCTCTCAGATGAATTTAGAGCATTGTACAATAGATATGACATGGGGAGAGACTTTGTCAGGAAGATATACCCTTTTAGAAACAAAGGGGGGGAGAAGTCAGAGGCAGAGAGAGCAGATTGACATGGGGAGTCATTTAGTTATGGCAGGCATAGCATGATTGCAGGGGGAGTTACTCGAGTTCATATTTTGGTCAGAAACATACAAACATACAAAGATTAATCATAGGGGGAGAAACCATTTGCCATTGATGTCAAAGGGGGAGAGTAACTTCAGAGGAGAGAAGCATCATTACAGGGGGAGTTTGTTTATGAAGTTGGTGTGTTTCCCTCAATGACAAAGGGGGAGATTGTTGGGCATATTGTCATTGATGTCAACAACCGATGTCATTATGATGTGATGATGAGTTATTATGAACAACATGCAAAGGAATCTACCTAAATCTCAGGAGAGGCAACGTATTAGATTTCATGAGATCAATGCAATGTAGAAACACTACCGAGATCGAATTCCCAACATATCAATGATCTTGATCAATTAGAATTCAAGTGCAAAACCAAAAATATCAGAAGGAAAAGCACATTGCAGTGATGATGATTTGTTATGAACAACATGCAAAGGAATCTACCAAAAAGATCAGAAGGTAAAGCGCATTGCAAAAATGTGATCAGGATTGAAATCCCCATAGTAAAATTACAAAAGAATCAGGGAGAATCATGTCCACTGATGTAGATTTTGGGAGAAACTAGGATCGTCATATCTGGGAGTTACAGAGGAGGACCTTTGGATCAACATTTGATTAAGTCCTAACCGTCAGATATCAGTAAGGGTAGATCAACGACGATGAACCATTGCGGGATGAAAGGGTTGGAGTTAATGATCGCACAAGTTTTGGTTTCGAAATAGACACCGAGCGTCGATCATCACCTAGCAATAGATCTACGGTTGGAATCGGTTCCTCTACCTTGAAACCCCAGAGCCCTGGAGTCTCGAATAGCCAAAATCCCGACAACTATTGGATCATATTAAGATTTTCATGTCAAATAAGGATCTTTAGATGAAGTCAAGTTACTCGAGGTTTATTTGGGGAATCTCACTCAGGGAGAATTGGGAATGAATAACCCAATGTCCCGAAGGATGAAATGAATCTAGATCATTTATATCGAACTTATCACAGTCGTTGGATCAAGGATTGATGAGATCCTGAATAGACGAATTCCCGATGATCGTTGGATCATGTTAATCTTTTCACGTCAAGGAAGGATCATTAGATTAAGTCAAGTTACTCGAGGTTTATTTGGGGAATCCCACTCTGGGAGAATTAGGAACGAATAACCCAAAGTCCCAAAGGATAAAATGAATCTACACCATTGATCTAGAACTGATCAAAGTTGTTGGATCAAGGATTCACGAGATCTAGAATAGCCTAATTCTCGACAATCGTTGGATTGTGTTAAAATTTTCGCGTCAAAGAAGGATCATTATATGAAGTCAAGTTACTCGAGGTTTATTCAGGGAATCTCACTCCGGGAGAATTGGGAAGTGGGAAAAACAAATAACCCAAAGTCCCAAAGGCCGAAATAAATCTAGAACATTGATCTAGAATTGATCACATTTGTTGGATCAAGGATTCAAATGAACCTATGACCATTAGATCTAGGAGGAGGACATGTGACAGATCAATAAATCCACGTCAGTAAAGACCATGTCAGCAAGGACATGTGGAGCAATCAAATGGTGACAAGTTTCAAGGTCCAGCTGGCATTTTAGGTACATGTAAGTCACAAATCTAAGTGACACATGGTAGCCACTTGGCTAGTGCCAAGTCAACAATGACATGAACAAGTCACATCACTTCGGGAGTTTGTCCTTCGGGGGAAACCAACAACTACCCGAAGCACCAAAGGCCGAAGTCATTGCTAATCATTGATCTAAGATCCTCTAGATTCTCATATGATCGTTAGATCAAAACATAGTGGAAAGATGACTTAAGAACTCCCATGTGACCACTTCGGCACGGACCGACTCCAGTGGAAATTGGAACAACAATTACCTAGACCTTAGAACCCCTAAAGTCTCGAAGTAAATAGTGGTCGTCCATCTCAACCTTTGATTAAGTCACATTCGTTGGATTAAGCGGTGGAAGGATAAGTAAATATTGAAGTTAGACCGTTGATTTGGTTTCAGGATTCATGCTAACCATTGGATAAATCCTTGTGAGAGGTAACCACTTCGGGAAGTTGAAACTTCGGAAGATTGGATGAGAAAGAAATTGCCCGAAGTTTGAAGTACCATAGGACTAGGTTCTAGCCCCCGGTCATGGGTTATGAACACATAAGCCATGAGGCAATGGGAACATTGCTTAACTTAATAAGCTCATGGTTTTGTGAAGATGGTCACATGTAAATGTTTTGAAGGAAGCGCCTCTACAGAATTCGATTTCTGCAACATTCACGGAGACAAAGGAAATAAATCCATACCTGTGATCTATTTATGAAAATAGTTCAGATGGTTGTTAAAAGAATATGAAGGTTAGAACTCATCGTGGCTTTTTCGGTGATAGGTGGGTTGCCAGGTTTAAAGTTGAAGACCTAGAATGATGGTCAGTGGTGGTCCCAAAGTTGTTGTAAATGGACAAGTTAGTTGTAACTTGTGGCATAAGTCAGCCTTAAAACTAAACTATAGTTGAGCATGAACGATTATAAATACAACTATGTTTGGTTCATTTGAAAAGTGAGAGAGGAAGAGAATAAGTGGATCTACACTTGAGGTCAGTTATTTCTGTAATGGTGATCCTTTGGCATAGAAAGGTGCGAATTTTAGAGAGAAGATGAAGTGAAGAAGGTGCGAATTTCATAGAGAAGATGAATTGTGGTGATGATCATTTTTCGTAGACCCGTGATCATGAGTTGGAGTAGATTCAATAAATGGATGACTGGTATTTGAGTTGGTTGTACTACTAGATGAACTCTAGTTGGATAGATTGCATTTTATCAACAAGATGAGTCTTGCGACAAGCTCGGTCTTGCTTGAGAGTTGGTGCTGATAAAAAATAGTTGGTGCTGGGAAAACCCTTGTGATTGTAGTCACATATATAAAATCTTATATAGATATATGGTATCTCTTGTGTTCATTGTGCTTATAAATTGATTTCTCTTAATTATTGATAGATGTAATTGGTGAATGGCTACATAAAATCTTACAATGATGATGTGTAAAATTATGTTTCAAAATAATTTTTAACTCGAAACAAGAAAAGTTGTAAAAGTCCACACACTAATTCACCTCCCCCGCTTTGCAGGCACAACTTTTACATGTAATCTTCATTTGGGATGCACATTAGCTCATTATAAATATATAATGGAGAAGTACAATTGTTTGTAGGCATGGGAGGCCATGGCAACCCCAGTCCCCTGGACGTATGAAAAAAAATCATTTAAGGCTTCAAAATAACTCTGGAATTGTAGGACCCAAAAAACCGTAGATAAAAACAAATGCCAAGATAGAGAACCATGTTGAGTTTGTGGAAGAGGTGGGTGGCCATCGATGTCCACTTAG
The DNA here is from genome assembly GCA_010110895.2 of Picea sitchensis. NCBI lineage: Eukaryota > Viridiplantae > Streptophyta > Pinopsida > Pinales > Pinaceae > Picea > Picea sitchensis. Next base: position 12,967 of record SNQJ01S0191656.1, read on the forward strand.
ATCATCAAGTGGCTAGTTCCTACTATTGTCACTAAATTTAGGAGCTTTGTTGGGGTACAAAAGTACCTATATAAGTTTATAGAATCCTTTTAAGTGGTAACTATGCCACTCCATGCCATAAAAAACAATGGTAAGAGTTTCCTCTGGGAAAAGAATCAGTATAAACCTTTCGATGTGATAAAATGGAAGATCAACCAAGCACTAATACTTGCATTGCGTAACTTGTAAAAACCATTTGAAGTGGATACATATGCAAGTGTATATGCTATGGGAGAGATTTGGATGCAGGGAGGTAAGCCAATATGCTATCATTCTAAAATGTTTCATGGAGGAGTCTTGAACTACCCTACGTATGATAAGGAACTTTATGCCTTGGTTCAAGATATCAAGAAATGGAAGCATTATCTAATGGGAAAGGAAACCATTATCCACACCAATCACAATTGTAGTATTTGCATGTCTAGAGTAAGCTTCAACAAACCAGACACTACAAGTAGATGTGATTTTTGAAGCAGGTTCACCTGGTCATCAAATATAAGAAGGGAAGCACTAATAAGTTGGAATAAATGCTTTCAAGGCCACCCACATCCAATATTACATATATTTTAACTCTTATGCACAGGGAATGTTTTACACATAAAGCATATATAGAGGCATACACAGAAGATAAGGACTTTAAAGATGTGTTTTAGTAGCTATAGGGCCAAATTCATGTAGAAGAAGGTGGCGATAAGACTGACTGTCATCTCCAGAATTGGTTTCTCTACAAGCTAGATAAGATCCATGTTCTTAAAGGTGAACTTATTAGAGAGGCTTATGCCTCCAAGGTTGTAGAACATTTTGGTGATGTGAATATAGTTTCCAACATACAAAGATATGTGTATTGACCCAAAATGCAAGAAGATGTAGCTTGCTATATTAGAGGATGCAGACTTTGTTGCACCAACAAACCTAGCAATACAAATCAAGGTTTATACCATCCATTACTTGTACCCACTTGACCCTAGGATAACATCTCCATTTATGGGTGGTTTATCAACAACTAGGAAGGTGTTGATGCTGAAACAAGAGTGTTTGGAAACCAAGATCTCAACCTCTTGTGAGGCTAGACGGGAGGAGGGAATGTTACCATAGGTTTTAATCCCCAGAAATAAAACACATTAAACCCCTAAACGTAAGAGTCTAAGCATGAATATATCTTTCTATGATTTTGCAATATTTCATTTTTATCGTATTTAGCAATATGACATTTTTGTAATTTTCTTTTGTAAATGAAATGTAATTTTAAACAAAATTAGTGTGAAAAATGTAAGTGCAAAACTTGAAAAAAAGTTAAACTAACTAAACTAAATTAGTTTAGTAGTTACAAGGAAAAAAAAAACCTAAAGTAAAAAGATTTAAATCTTTATTGCATAATCAAATTTTATGTGTTTACTAACTTTATAAATTTTGTTATTGTAAATGAAATTAAAGTTGAAAACATTAACTTTAAAGAAAGTAAACTAAAAATTAGTTAGTATTTACAAGAATAACAATTATGTGCAATGAATTTTTGTTTTGTTTTTTTAAATGTTAAAATAAATAATTAAAAAAAAACAAAAATTACATCATTTAAATAAAATAAAAGATAAAAATAAAAACTTTTTTTTTTTTAAATTTAATTAAAACAAAAATTGGTAACAATTAAAAAAAAATACAAAACCTAAAAATTAAAAGAACGACCTAAAAACTAATTAGGTGATATTTGCAAAAACAAACCTAAAGAATAACAAATGTATGAAATGAATATGTATTCTTTAAATGTTAAAGAAATAAATAAACCATGAATAAATCAGGGCAAAATAAATAAACCATAAGACCTAAAAACTAATTAGGTGATATTTGCAAAAACAAACCTAAAGAATAAAGAAATGAATATGTATTCTTTAAATGTTAAAGAAATAAATAAACCATAAATAAATCAGGGCAAAATAAATAAACCATAAGAAATAAATTCCAAAGTCCAAAAGAGTTTAATTTTTATTTTTAAATGAAACCCCACTCATTTTTTGGGATTATTTTCAAGCTTCTGTGTAGAATTGGAGTAGAGTTATATCTTTAACTACTTAATATGGAATGCTACATCATATATTAATTAAGTACATCATATATATTAATTAAGTAGCCAATAACAAAATAAAAATAAAAAGAAGAAAATTGAACCGGACATAGAATAGACATGGAATAAAGCAATAATGATGATGATACAAGGCAGAAATCTAATCGTTTTATTCCGGAATAACAATAACTGAGGTGCGAATTGTTTTGTGGATCATTTTTGAACTTGTTTTGACATTGCTGTCGTTAGAAAGAAACTGAAATTTGTCTCATTCTTAATAGCCATATGCCTCGTAGCCTTCATAGCCAATCGAATAGGAAGCTTTAATTCTTGTCCACATTAAATTATGTTCTTGGAGCTGCTCAACTCTATGAGAAAAGAAATAAACAATTGCATCAGATCTCCAAATTGTATTAAATACCATGAGAAAGTCGCTTGCACAAAATACTTTAAGTAAAGGTCTGTTTGATATAACAATACAAGAACAAGAGTCTTCATTTAATGTAATTAGAAAGCATTCATGACTCCAAGCATATCTAACTGGTCCCCATTTGATCATTTCCAAAAATCTTTATATTGAACTTCATAAAAATATTTGGCCGATTAAATGATGTTGAAGTATTTGATCATTTCAAAAAATCTTTGTATTGAACTTCATAAAAATATTTGGCCGATTAAATGATGTTGAAGTATAGATGGTGGATGTAAACATAATGATTTTAAAACACTGGACCCTTCTTTAACAAATGCTCAGCAAATACAATGTTAGGTCGAATGTTCTATATGAACTTTAATCTTCCCTTCACTCTTATATAGATATTCTATTTTTAACTTATGATATTGCATGGGATAAAGTCATAATCCCAAGAAAAGATGTATAATATTTATGTCAAAACTAAAATATTTGAAGAGAAACATATGAGGAATATCTTTGAAAAGTGAGATATGGATATAATATGACATGGTTTTAGTTGGTTTTCAAAATTTATTCACTTTCTCTTTATTTAGGTTATGTAGGTAAGGTGATGTATATGATAATGATAACATAAGGTGATGTATATAAAAACAAAGAGTGATACAAGAGTCCAAAACATATATGATGTTAATATACTAATTATGAATGAAAAATATGACAACACTAATAAGATGAGGAATGGGGAAAATAGATTATTTTTGGTGATAGGTCAAGAACCACGATAGTTTCGCTAAATATTGCGTCGACTTTAGTGAGAGTGCTAACAATTGTTTTGCAAGCGATTTGAAATGACGGGAAACTTGGCAACGCTTTTCCGACTAGAAACTATTGACCAAAATGGTCATCAACAGAAGGGACATGACCATATGTTCGTAGTAGTTGAAAAGTTCAACAAGATGTGCATTTTATGGCTTGTAAAAAAACCATCAAAGACTTGGAAATAATGGAGTAAGCACCAATTGTAAGCACTAGTTATAAGTTTCAGTTGTGAGAGTCGATTGCAGGCGTGTTAAGAGTCAGTTCATAGTTAAGAGTCTAGTTGTCTTTGGTTTGCATGTAACCGACTCGGTAGAGTCTTTTCCCATATAAGGATGTAATCCGTCTTCATTGAATAATAGAGAAGTGAGCGTAGCCTCACCGTGTGTTTGTTTTTCATATTTTATCTTCGTATCAGAGCCACATGAGTGAAGTGCGGTTTTCGCAGTCTACAGCAAGGTGAGGTGCAGAAACCCTTGTGTCTACGCGGGCCGCGTGGATAGCATAAGGAACAACTTTTTTTTCAACGTGGGTTCAACGTGAGCTTGAATCACAAGTTTGGATTTCGGACCGTCAGCAATTTGCATGAGTTTGAAGTGCGTAAATTTATATTTGCGCAGGCCGTGAGCAAATCTGAGTTGAGTCTGTCAGAAGCATGAGCTTCAAGTTTGGAAATCCAATATTATATGGTTGGATCTATCAAAGCGTACGGAGATCCCATCCTAATCAGATCTGGTGCATGGGTTCTTAAGGGAGGCCGCGTGAGAATCGTGTCATCCTCAAAGAAAAACTAGTGTTAAGGTTTGTGTGAGTTTTTTGTATTGAAAAAGATTGCCACACATTCTCTTATGCATGCCAATAGTGGAGGGGTTAAATTTTACAAAACGTGAGGGATTTATAATTTTTTTATATTAAAGTGGAGTTTTGCATGGTTATAGTTTGAGTTTCTTATTAAAAAAGTTGGAGTATAAAAAAAGTGAAGAGTGAGTTATTCACTTTTTTTTTAAGTGGATGCATGTGTGAAGTTTAAACTTAATGTGGGATATTAAAGTTAAAAAAAAAGGAGGATATTTTGGATATTAAGATGCATGCCTGATTTAAAAATTGATATATGCATGTGAGGTGATGTTATGATTTAAAGGTGGATGCATGCATGATTTAAGATGAGAACAAAGATAGAATTGGATCAGTGGATCCGAAGGCAGAGCGACGGACTGCTCAACATTCGACAATAAGTCACATATCTCTGGTGATTTACTTGTAGAGACAAACTTGCAGAGATGGTGAATCCTCTAGTGGTGACCTACCTCAATGAAGCCAACAAGTTAGATGGCTCGAACTTCATTAAATAGAAATTCAAGATGCAGATGCTTATGAAGGGCTATGGTGTTTGGAACATTGCGAAGGGAACTGAACTGAAACCTGATGCGGCTGCAGGTGTGATAGCAACACAGATCCAAGACTGGGAGAAGCGCGAAAACAAGGCAAAGGTATTGTTTTGCATGTCAGTTAAAGATAGCATAATTCCACATATTAGAGACACTACAACTTCTGCTGCAACATGGACACCTCTTAAAGCATTATATGAAACTAGCAACACAAATCACATTTTGTTCCTGAAAACTAAATTGCTAGGCATTAAGATGGATGGAAATGAATCTGT
>SNQJ01S0191657.1:0-17958 GCA_010110895.2 Picea sitchensis
CCCTCTACACTCCCCTGTGTGAAAGAGTGTACATACTTTTGGGGTGTAAATACTTCATCGGGCATAAACACGGCTGAAAGTAAAAGACCTCTAAATCAGGAAGATAATCAGGCTCCACAACCAATAGTTTCCCTTTGATGAAAAGGTCTTCCTACTGATTGTATGTATGGGACTCTACTCGAGTCGGTTGAGATTATTGGAGCCAAATTTTCTGTGTTAACCTGAGAGATAATCACATTGGTTGAACTACCAAACAAAATATTCACATGTTCCATCTATGATATCTTCAAAATTAGGATTCCCCAGTGTTGGTGTAAAAGCAAAGGTTCTATTGTTTGGTTTTGCGGAAGGCTCGAGTGGTCTTGCCTCCTGTCCTAATATGATTGATGCTTTAATTTTGTTGTTCTATAGTGCTCCTTGTTTTAGTCTCTTTTAGAGACTACTTTATCTCTTTGGGTTGAGCTAGCTCCTATTTTTCGGTATTGGTGTGTGGAGCTTATGAGTGGAATGTTCCTTCCCCAAAAAAGGTCAAAAGGAACCTTGGTTAAAAGGTTTGATTTGGATTTAATGTATCTACCTTTTGGATCTCTAGGTCTATTCATGAAAGTAAACAAAAACAAAAACTACCATTAGGTTTGGGGGAACCTGCTATAGCAGATGCGCAGGTTATTACCTCTCGTCTTAAAGTTCATTACCTCTCGTCTTAAAGTTCCCCTGCCACCAATCTAATGCTAAGGTATAAGAATGATCTATTTCCTAACTACTTCTTACCTTAAGACAACTCCCCGGCAATGGCACCAAAAATGTTAGGTGATTTATATGTACTAAAAAAGACACTAAACTACCCTCAATTAAATTGTCAACCCAGGGTAAGTAAACTTAGAGTTGTAGAAAAATATATGCCAAAGGTAAAAGGTTGGTAGGAGTATAATCTAACTAATGAAAGAATCTATCTAAGGCTAATCTACTCAAGAAAAAATATCTAATGAGAAAACCATACTAAACAATTGAAACTATTTAACCTAAGTATTTTTGGGCCAAGCATTGATGGATGGTTATAAGAAAAGCAAGTGAAAACCCTACTTTAAAGTAACTAGTTCATGTCAATAAGAAAACGAAAAAAACAAACTATCTTAAATTTCCAACCTACATTCAATGAGAAACTACCCTATGAAAGAAAATAAATGAACAAGTAATCAAAGACACCTATATAAACTATAAAGCAAATAGACAAGTAAGAAAAGACACCTAACTAACCTACTAAACCAAATAGACAAGTAAGCAAAGACAACTATCTATCCTACTAAACCAAATAGACAAGTAAGCAAAGACTTCTCATTGAACAATTATCTAGCCTAAGAGGCAAGTGGACTAAATGCCTAATGCAAAACTATTTCTCTTGCATGAAAGGAAATATAAATGCTTAATGCAATGCATGAAAGGAAATCTAGTCTATTGAAAGCAAGAAATACTAACAACTAATTCTTGAGAAAAATACTATCTAATCTATCAAAGAAAAGTCTATCTATCCTACAACAACAAATAAGACTATTTCCTAAGCTATGAAAGCAAGAAACTATATCCATGAAAGCAAGAAAACTATTCTTTTAACTTATGACAATTCAAATATAATGTTGGTGGTTGTGTGAATGCCTTCGGTGGTGATGGATGATATCTCGATGACACTTGACAACAAAGGACAATTCCAATGGTATAATCTCAACACTAATCTGGATGGAAAAATGAAAGGTGTGGAGTAAACAATCCAATGCGAATTTAGCCATGACAAAGATAATGTTAGATACCCTGCATATTCATGTATAAACCATTAACATTATAATGAGATCATCATTTTACTTCTAGGTTACGTAATCAAAATTCATACCTAACTCAATCATTTAACTAAGAAATATAATTGCAATTCAATTCTAGAAAAGAAAATTACATAAATGAAACTATGTTATGTCTAGAATAATAATTCAAACTACAATTAAACAATGCTTTAAACACAGAGACTAAAACATGATATAAAAAGTAAATGAGAAATCCACATTAACCAATAACTAATTTAGACAAGATCTATATAAACTAAGATAAGCAAGCTATGATTGAAACTAGAACTTATTCTATTCATCCATCAAAATCCCTATCAAAGGAAACCCAAATAAAACTCTATTTTATTCTAAAAACTTTGTTTTCAACTTGATTATAAAACCATAAATCAAAGCATAATTTAACATCTAAATGCACATGAGGTTAATATATAGAGACTTTCTAATTGCACATAGGGTTAGTATAGAGACTTGCAAGCATGTTCCTAATCTATAAAATCAACACATACTAACACATATCATCATCTAACCTGCAAAAGAGAAGTAAAACAGTAAGCTACAGCAAACTAATTAATTAAATAAAAACATGCATATACAGGAAATAAGAAAGAGCAATTTGAATTAAGAAATGCATAAATAACATAAGAACAATCACCAGACCGTTGGTGGGCCCCCAAGCGAGTCGTGGCTACCTCCTACAAGCACACCACGAACTTCAATAGGCCGAATTCACCATGAAAGCTTGAAAACGCAGTTATGGCACAATTCTGGCAATGTAAAACTCAAAACAGAGAAAAAACATTTTTATGACAATTCTAATGCGTATGCTACTTGGTTCTTCTACTTAACAATCATCTAACCACCTCAATGGTATTTATAACATTCACAAACCAAGTGGTCTACCACAAGAGGGTCGAACCACTTCTAATTTAGGCAAAATACAATAAATGATGCCATAAATGACAAAACAGAGCAACTTAAAAATTTCCTTCTTTGGACAACTGAAATCGAGTTGTCTTGAGCTTAGTAGTTGGAGGGGGAGATCATGATGAAAATCCATGTGCCCAATTTTTCCATCACTGGCCGCCAATGCCATAACCGCCAACTCCCTTGCATTTTTGTGCAATATTGGGTGTTGGAACGAGTGTTGGAATGAGTGTCGGATCAAGTGTCAGAACTGGAAACATGGTGTGTTTTTCCATGTAACAGTAGAAAAACATGAATTAACTCTTGGAAATCATATAACATGATGAATTAAGATTGATTTAATCATTAAACATGAATTACACGTACCTTATGGCGATCATACCGATTTACCATAAAATTCTTCAAAAAGATCCTTCAAAACGTGCAAAACATATATGTACATATGGAAAAAATATATAACAACCGTCATAAAAATGATCATATCTCAGGCCCAACACTCTGCTTCTCGCAATGAGCGTCGACGTATACGTCATCAGGCATGAAACTATCTCATCCTCGATTACACTTTGTATCGTCGAGGTGTAGATTGCATCCTTCGTCAGTGCCTCATTCACAAAGATGAGGAACTCTTTCTTAACGACTGCCACATTGCAATGATCATGTGGTGGTCATTTTTCTGGGTTGGCAACAGCCCAAAATATTTTACGAGCTAGTTACTTTTGGCCGACGTTAATCAAGGATTGCATTGAATCAATTAAGAAGTGCCACCCGTTTCAGATCTTCTCTCGGAAGATGAGGGCACACCCCGCTCCCATGTTTCTCGTCATTACTATTGGTCCCTTCACCAAGTGGGGGATTGATTTTACTACATGCCACCTGGCTTCAACCAGGGGGAATTTTTATATCATCGTAGAGGTAGAATACTTCAAAAAATGGGTCAAGGCTATGCCAACATTTAATAATGATGGTGAGACAACAAATCTCTTTATGTTCAATCAGATAGTAGCAAGGTTTGGCATCCTGAAGGAGACTGTCACTGACCATGGAAGTCACTTTTAGAATAAAATGATGTCTGAATTAACATCAAATCTTGGGTTGAGGCAAGAGAATTCATCACCCTAATACCCACAAGCGAATGGTCAGGTGGAAGCTTTGAATAAGTCCCTCAAGACTATTATGTAGCGAACGATCAATTCTGCCAATTCCAATTGGCATTTGATGTTGTACTCAGCATTTTGGGCCTACTAAAAGTCTGTAAATACTTCCACCAGTTTCTCACCTTTTCAACTCATTTACGGGTTGGAAGCAGTCTTTCCAATAGAGTGTTAGATCCCATATCTAAATTTGGCAGTAGAGTTATTTCCAGACACTTCACCGCTTGAGGAACGCTTATTATATCTTGAGCAGCTCGATGAGCAACGCCATGATGCAGCCTTGGCCAATGAGGCTCACAATAAATGAGTCAAGTGTTAGTATGATAGATCTGTTCATCCTCAGATTTTCTCTGAAGGTGACCTTGTCCTGGTCTACGACCAAGATAAGGATCCCCTAGGACAGGCAAGTTCAAACCCATGTGGTTCGAACCTTTCATTGTGAAGGAGATACTAAAGAAGGGCACTTATCGTCTGGTTGAATTTGAGGGAAATGCTTTGGTGGAGCCTAGAAATGGGCTCTACCTCAAGAAGTATTACTCGTAGGCTAGTTTCTATTTTATAGAGGTATCTGTCTAGGTGATGCCACAAACAATGTCGTGGAGTATAGTGCAGTGATAGAGTTGCTTGGTGATGCTTTGTCGCATGGTATCTCTCACATCTGGGTGTACTTAGATGCACAACTAGTTGTGTCCCAGTTAAATGGGGATTACCGCGTTTATGATCCTACTTTACACTGATAATTCCTTAGGGTACATCTCTTAGAAACTTTCTTTCATTACATTATGTATATCCATGTTCCTAGAAGATTAAATCAAATGACTGATACTCTAGCTAATCAAGTATTATATTGGCATATTGTACACACATAAAAAGAATCACACACATATACATGTACATACATTTGTAAAAATGTGATCCATAAGACATAAAAGATGTAAATACATACATAGATACATAGATACATAGATACATATATATATATATATATATATAATTCAGAGTACATTGGTGGGCGTGAACGCCTCAAAACGACATGTCCGGTATACATCATGAGGCTTATTCCCTCAAAAATATACAGAAGAGTGCCCTCAGCACATAAGTGGTCCATCCTAGCTAAGCACGGGGCCTATTGGCCCTGTCATAGTGAATAACGGTGTTTTCCAAATGTCAGAAGAGTTGGACCCATGTCCATGGCACCCCAACTACGTGAGGCTACATCGATGGCGTAAGATCCTCGATCTTGGCCATGGCGACTGCATGAGTGAGCGCGGTGATATTTCGCTCCACCCGTCTCAAAAATATCGTAGCCTCTCCGGCTGGAGGTCCCCTTACTGCTACTGTTGTTGATTCGGTGGTTGCGGTTGGTACTGCCTCTGGTCGAGGATGTCGCCTGGTCCTCGAGAAGTCTATTGGACGCACTGGTCCCACATCTATACATAACAGATACATAGTTGTCAGATACTCTGGTACACACAAAATTGATATATATAAAAAGAAATTAAAAATTAAATAACATTAAAAACAAATGAACCTCTCTCTCCCCGCTCCTCTCTAGGAGGTACAAGCATGTCCAAATCCCTAGAAAAGTTGATTCTAGCATAGGGGTAGTCCTCTATTGTCAGAATCTATCGTTCCCACCAGTCGAAAAATGTGTCTTCAAAGGCCTCTATCAAAATTGATATATATAAAGAAATTAAAAAATTGGGCCACATTAAAAACAAATGAACCTCTCTCTCCCTGCCCTTCCTGTGGGAGGTACAAGCATGTCCAAATCCCCAAAAAAGTTGATCTCGACATAGGGATAGTCCTCTATAACCAGAATCTACCGAGACCACTAGTCAAAAAAACTTATCATCAAAATCCTCGATGGTCCTCCCTCCCCCATCCCCCGGTCACGGAAGCAATGCTGTCCATATACACACTACTAGGAAGGATGCCACATGCCCCCGCACTATCTCTCACGAACTAAGGCTGGGTACCTTCTCAAAGAATAAAGAGCACAAAATAGTACCAAACCTGAAGTTTTTGTTGCTCTACCCTCGACACTCTGTGAGCTACCTCTTCATGTAGTCATGCATGGTCATGCTCCAGTCATATAGTCATGCATTTAAGCACAACATCGCACAATACATTTGAGCATGGGAGGCCTTATGTAAGGTCTTGGATCCAGTGATCCACCCATTAAGTAAAACTATAAACTTTAGTGATATGTCATTAATCTTGTGGATTGGCACCTGAGAACCTACTTTCTCAGTGTCGGCCTCACAATGCATGTCGATCAGCTCGATGATTTTGTAGGGACCAGGGGGAAATGAACACAATTTGACTAGTTCCCCTCTCCTCGAGAGGCCAGTCAGAAAGTATATATCCTCAGTCATTGGAGTCAACGACTTCCCCTCAAGCATAAACGCCTCAGCAGCAGGGTGCCAATAATCCACCAAGGCATTCAACAGCTTGGGTTGTGCCCTCATGAGTGGACACCGGTAGAACTTCCATAAATTGAATTTTTTTAATGTGGTGATAGCAGCAGGGTCCTCATCGACCAAGATATCAATATCCTCGTGATCCCTCTCTCCAGTGGACATACATCATGTTACATGACAAGTTCAAGGGGAGAGTTAGCTCTTCCATTTTCATTTTTTCTATGTTATCAAGAGTGTACGTGGGTTGTCTTCGACACAGTCGTGTATGCACGCGAACAGATTGTTTTTTTCCCACGTACACGTAGGGCCACCCTTTTTTAGGAGGGAACGACCCCCCAAAAAATAAAATAAATGCATAGAAGAGGTATGGAAATGTAAGAGGGATGAATTTTTACTTACTTGGTCCCAGTGGAAGTTTGTTTCGTCCTTTGAAGCTCCCGAGATCAACTCTTTTGGAAAAGGGGTCTTTTTTTCTTTTTGGTTAACTCTCAATTTGCAATGGTAAAAATGAGTTGTTAGCTTATATTTATAGACTTTTTTGGCCTTTTTTGCCACTTTTTGAACCCTTTTGTCATTTTTTCTGGCTTGAAAATCATTTAGTGTGGTTCTTGAGTTTCTTATTGGATGTTATGACACACTTTGATTTTAGGTTTGATAACTTTTTGGGACATGGGTCACTTTTAAAGGTCCTTTGGTAAAAGGCATTTTTCCAAATTTTTGCATATAAGTTAGGATTCCACCTCCACTTTCTACATCTCGTTGTCTTTTCCTCTTTTCCATAGGATCGATCCCACCAAACGACAACACAGAACCATCATTGTTTCTTTAGAAGTGTCATAATTAGGTGGTAGAGCCTACCTTTACATGGATGCCCTAGGTAGATCCTTGTTGCATTTTGGCATCCATGACGTCGTTAATGAATTTAGGCTCGAGATTCCTTGTTAGTTTTGTCCTGATTACGAGATTGAGCCTCATACTTCTGATATGTCATCACTCTTGGCCTCACCCTCGGCACTCCCAAAAATGAGCATACTTTGTTGACTTTCAAGATCGCTTTGAAATCCGAAAGCAACATTCGACGAGACTACATTTATGCTTTTCAATATTGTCTGGATTAACTAAGAAAATTAACCTCTTGGAGTCTCCTTTAATCCCTTTTCAGACTCTCTAAACATGAAAATATTTCCGAGCGATCTTGTTGTCCTTCATGCTCGCCAAACTAAAATTTGAAGGCACATCTGTCTGACAGTATTTTACCCCTTTTTCGGTCCGGATGGTCAATTTTATGAACAAAGGTATACTCTAGGAATTTTGGTTCACTAGAAAAGTATTCTCAGGTATAAGTTTAACCCTTTTTAGGGCCTAAGGGACTAAATTTATGAAAAAGGAACCCCCATGGAGTCCATAGTTAAGCTCTTTTCAGATTCCCTAAAATTGAAAATGTCGTTGAGTGACCTTGTTCCTTCACACTCGTTAAATTGATCCAAAAGAACATCACTTATGGAGTCCATAGTTAAGCTCTTTTTAGAATCCCTAAAATTGAAAAGATCGTTGAGTGACCTTATTCCTTCACACTCGTTAATTGGTCCAGAAGAACATACTATACAGAGTCCATAGTTAAGCTCTTTCCAAACTCCTTAAAATTGAGAAGATTGTCGAGTGATCTTGTCTGTGTCACACTCATTAAAATGGTTCTAAATAGATGTCTTTTCAGTGCTAGTTTATCCCTTTTTCGAACCGACTAGACTATTTTCGAAAAAAGGTACCCGAATGGAGTCTTCTTTTATGTTTTTTCAGACTCTTTAAACGTGAAAAAAACATCGAGCCTGCCTTCTCTAGGATCCTAAAAAATAAATTGAAGGGGGTTTTATTGTGTCCTTCTAATTGAATTTTCATCTCTGCGTCTTTGGCCTAATGTCAGCTCCATGTTGCTCTTAGCTAAACCTTTGAATCATGCCTTAAACGCAATCCTTGTAGCACTTCTCCTTTGCAACCTGACACCTTGACCTGTGGAGGAATTTTCCCCGAGTGTCATTTTACTACACATGTCTCCTTGCTGTGAGCATTAGTATGTTCCTTGCGCTTGGAACTAGTATGCTTGTGACACTCGTTCCTCCTTTGTAACATAGAATTCTTTTATTCTTTTTCAATCTCTTTAAAAATATTGAAAAAGACAAAAAAATCAAAAATACCCCAAAAAGAGGACGAGAAATATATTTTATTTTTATGGCAGCAAAATGAGTCGCCCTTGGACAAATCACATCCTTCTATTTGTTCTTCAATATTTTGGATTTAATATGACCTTAGGAAGTTGTTCTCGCTACATAGAGTTGTGTCCTCCTCCGTTTGGTTATTCTTCCAAACACATGGAGAATTTGCGTTGCCTCATGCATTATGAACGTATGTCAATGTCATGTTGCTTGAGTCTGATCATCTTTCGTGTTATTGTCCAAGGGAGTTTTCACCCAGCCTAAGTCGGCCTTTTTGCATTTTGTCTCTTAACCTCATGTCTGACCATCCTGAAAGTCCAATCAAGTCCTTTTTTGAAATCAATGAAGTTATTTGCCTGATCACCGAGATCCTCTTGTCCGTTCCCGATGAGTCGTCGAATACCTCTATATAGTGAAGTTGTACACTCAGATTACAATCCTACCTGAGTTTGAAGATCTTGAAGTTGTTGCTTGAGCTTTGAAGGCCTCATCTCCAGCCATCGGGCGTCATTTTCTTCTTGAAGATGGATACTATACATGTATATCATTTATTTTGAGATGTATATCCACTGTGTATTTCTCATGGATACACTTTATATAGTTATATGACATGGATCTGCAGTGTATTTGAATGGAATCCATGATTTATTTCATCTCGAGCATGGGTATGCTCACCTTGGAGAGACAATTGTTATTTTTGCTTATGGCACCTCCCGAACTCTGGTCCCAGGCTCACTCGCTTTGTACATTGGTTAATATTTTGTAATGTATTTTGGCCATCAGATGCTCTTATGACCTCACACATTAGGGGGCATCTGTTATAACCCTAAATTTCTCCATACATGCATACCTGGCATTTGGCCTTCTTACTTGTTATTTTTGTCGAGCCATCACTGAGTAGTTCTTCTTAAAAACATTATTTTTGAAGATGTACGCGCCTTGCACCACTATTGCCCATGTACACATGGTTTCTGCTCCACTACAGCACACGTACGTATGCTAGCTGCACCATTACAACCTGTGTATACTTGCAAAAGTTGCAAAAATTAAAAAGTTGCAAGGAATTTGTTGATATTATGGGCTATTGGGTAGTTTCCCAACCGATCCACCGCCTATAGCCTGTCACCCAATCGTATAACCATCATTTTTTCATATAAAAGGAGGTGTTGGGGTCTCATTCCTAAGCCAAGAATAAGAACAGTGAAACTCTACCCATTTTGCATCCCCTCCTTACCCCAAGTATTTGCAGCCTTGTTGAGAGAATTGCATCAGAATTCCCCATTTTTTCCTTTTTCCTCCATCATAATCCCATTCCATTTCCAAGAATAAGGTTGACAGGAGAAAGATATGTGGAGGTGCACTTGGAGCTTGGTGAAGAGGATCCCGGACCAGGTTCATGGAGCAGTCGTCGACCTTGTTGTAAGTGAACATTGTGATATCAATAAAAGAAATACTTTTCCTATCCAGAAATATGATGTGTCAAATGTCTGCATTTGATTTATGCTTTATTCTAACATCTAACCCATGATTTATATATGAAATGCATGTTTGTAGTTTCCCTTTTGTTTGTTTCTGAATGCAGGTCATCCTTGGGAGGAGGCTTGCAATCAACGAAGATATCAAGCGCGAGAGGATCGACACTGGACATAGAGTAAAAGGTACAGTTACCTAATCCTTCTTACCTTGTATTTCATGTATGATTATAGGATATGTTCGGGGTATGTATGATCAGCCTACAGGTTGAACCCTAGTGTAGTCCATCGGGGGGTTTTCCTGCTATAGTGGTTATGTGACTTAGGGATACCTTTACCATGCTTTTGTTGTGATGGATTTGCAGACCCAAAATACAACTTACTCCTCTACTTAAATTTAAACTCAATTTTGATAGCAGATAAACAAGTGGCTCCCAATGAGAAGATGTCCAAGAAATCCATATATGTTTGGATGTACCTTTGTAGTCCATTGTGGTACTTGAAAATAAGTTCTCCTTAGAGTCTTTGATACCTAATTTTGAGCACAAGGTATGGAATATAGTGGTGTACTCTGGAAACATTTGGTCTCTCTCATGACGCAAAGTTGTCCATCCCATGTACTAGTCATCATAGTTTCCAATAGGGTAGAATTCCTACTTGAGGAAATTAAAAAAAACTTCCCAAGTGGGTTTTATCCTAAATGTTATATATTTTTCTCTGTCATGTATCTCTCAATAACTTTCCCACCAATATTTGACATGTGGGAGGGCCTTAAGGATCACAAAGGTGATCTTTTTTATATCCAAATTTTTTGAAAATACTAATAATCCCCTAATGGATTTAACCATTTATCCAAAGCATATTCATATATCTTGAATTCAAATAAAGGAATGTTAAATTTAAATTTTACTTTGAAGGGTGTCGCACCTTCGAAATGGTTAGTTGTTGAAGGTGTTTCAACTATTGTTGGTAGTCGTTGAAGGGTCTAGGTGAAATTATCCATCATCACATTCCTATGTCAAGGGATGGCTTCCTCGAGAAACAAATCGATAAGATCTCATACTCTATCATTTGTCTTTCCATCAACCATGGAAATCCACTTGGGTTGGTCAGAGTGGTCTTCACCAAGAAAAATTAATTCAATACCCAACTCTTTATACCCTGACCTAGTCGAGGACATGCACTAAGAAACAACAAAGAGTAAATTGTTCTAATACCACTCATCTAGGATTTATAGAGAATGAAATGAAAGAAAGGAATATGAATGGAAACACACATAGAGAAACATTGTAGAGAGAACAATGATACAGTGAGAACCAAATTCCATTAATAAATTAAATAGGAAAAGATTGTGAAATGCAAAGAAATACAAAATAGCTAGAATGATGGTAGCTTATCTATAAAGAGAAAGATGTTGAATACACTCATTTTCAAGAAGAACATTACAACAGGTTGAAATGGAATTTTAATATAAATTAATAAACCCTAAGAGAAAAAAAATTAAATATACAAAACCCTAAATATCCAAAACCTTAACCCTAGGAGATGAAGTGGGAAAAGGAATGTAGGCCCCAAGGATTCTAGTTGATATGCTAACTTCGCAGAGCCACAAATTCCACATCCAAAATCTATTTCGGGTGCAAAATAGCCTATTGGAAAGGCATCAATGAGAAGAGTACTTTGATTTAAGGATTAGAGATTCCATGGAACCCCGAATCCATCTCAGGGCCAAAAACCATTGTTTAGGGCCTCAAAAACATGTTGGAAGTTCAAGAACTGAAAAACTATAGAAAAAATGCCAAGATATGGAATGGTTCCGAGATATTGGAAGTTGTGGGTTGCCACTAATATCCATTTCGATCAATCATATCCCATTAGGAAATAATAGTCCCTATTTCGTTAAGTTCCTCCATTATATGGGGAAACTTTTGTTGAATCTAACTCATGGTTATCCACTTGCCTTGGTGAAGAAGTTATCCTACTTTGACAATCTGATAGAGTTATATGTTATGATGGGAGATTCCCTTCATCTTGGTGTCCATGATCTATTCCATTGTAGTCTTCTCAATGCAGTCAATGTTGATTTCTATAAGGGCCAAATGCTCAGCCACCTCTGACGTGTCCAATAGAGGTGGAAAATATGGTTGAAGCAGCACCACATTAAATATTAGATGCAATCTAAGGAAAGGGGGAATGGTCAATTCAAACACGTTCTCAACCAAAACCATTGTGAAGTTGTTAGGCCCATATCTAATTTTTTCGAGCTTATTTTGGGTTATGTGAGGTGATCTTTCTACAAATCATGGGAACCGATGTTAGTCATGTCATTGCTTGTACTTGGCATTGTATTTCTATAGGATATCATGAACCTGATCTTTTTGTGATTGAGCGTAGCCAACACCTCTATCTTCATAGATAATCTACCACCATTCTAGCTAGTTTGTATTAATTTTAATTTCATGGTATTTTCTTATTTCATTTATTAATAGAATTTGGTTCTCACTATGTTATTGTGCTCTCTATAATATTTCTAGTGTCTTTTTCCATTTCCTATGGCATATTTATTGTATTTTTGGGGCTACAAATTTTACATGCAAACTCTATTTTGGGTGCACATAATCCCATTGGAAATATATCGATGAGAAGAAAAAAATTGGTCAAGGATTAGGCATGCCATGGCGACCCTAACCTGTCGTAGGGCTAAAAGACACTTTTCTAGGTCTAAAAAATGCACTAGAAGTTTGAAACCTGAAAAAATGTAGAGAATATACCAAGATGGGGAATTGTTCTAAGTTAGTGGAAGACTTGGGTGGCCACCAATATCCACATAGATAAATTTGATATGGGTGACTTCATATACTCGAACACCTAACATATTTGTGGATTCAAGGAAGGGGTACCCCGTGGGGGTGCACCTATTGGAGGGGGAAACATTGACTATTGTCGGCAATATGACCCAATGGTTATCCACTAATGGATATAGGATGAAGGATTGGTTGGAGGAGGGGATGAAAGGTCGAGGTTTTATTTCCCCCAAGTTATTTAATGTCATGATAGATACTCCACCTGGGACATACAATGGAGAAGATATTTGAGATCCCTCACTATCATTCCCCAAGATTAAAGAGGATGGAGAAACTAATTAACATTATGAAGGTGATGGTATTGATATCCTTACATTGGCTTCATGTAGGGATGTTGAATTACATTTATGTAACTCATTCAACATTTTTTAAGCACGGCCAGAGGTAGGGTTTATCAATAAACTTATGGATCTTACCTTCATGAGTGGTTCCACTATGATTGAAGTGGGGAGCTAAGGAAACCTTCTTTGGAAGGGGAAAGGAGACCCAAAAGGTGGAAAAAAAAAGGAGGATCTAATAATATTGAACCTAGATACCAAAACCGAACTCGATAATGTCTTGGAACTTAAAGAACTAACACTTGTAGGCCAATTTCCTAACGAAAAGATGATTGGTGATTTTATTAAGGATTGGACAAGATAAAATTTTGAACCTTTGTTTGGATACCCTCCTTACATTATGACTGTAGAAAATATTTGGTTAGTTTAGGTTTTAAAAATGATAGCATAGGTAAACAAAATTTAATATATCCATGGAAGTGGGGTTTTCAAAAACAAATTATGAAAAAATGGCATGTGGTTTTCAATGCCAAAAATTCTTGTGTGGATATCCTTTTAGTTTAGGTTCAAATTTTAGGTCTTCCACTAGTAGTTTGATCTAACAATGTGTTTGAAGAAATAGGGAATTTTCTCATCTCATATTATGAAGGAAACTACTCCTTTTGGTACATATGGTACTTTGGTATGGAAATAATTTTTTTGGGCTTACATACAAGCAAAGGATTGTCAAATGAAATGGTCATCAAGAGAGGTGCAAACCTATACTATCTAACCCTTGACTATGAAGGCATGATACCTTTCGATTGTGGGCAGTATCATATCTATGGAAGTTTAGTATTTGAATGGACATACCCATCTCATAGGAAGGTGTGGGTTCAAAAAACAATAGTCAAAAGTATTGGAGGTGGAACTAATGGAAATACCTCAAAATCCAAGAAGTAAAGTGGATATGGAGGACAAGAATCCCAGTTAACATATTTCAAATATCCCATTGGAACCAATAAAATATCCTTTGGCCTTAGTTCATCACAAGGATCATATCTTGGATTATATAATTGACAAAAAAGTATGCAATCCTCCCACGAGTAAGCCATCACAATTACCTTCCCCAAACAAAAGAACATCCTCTAAAAAAATAGTTTTTGGAACTTGGGGGATAGAGTTTGAATATAAAGTATTGGATTCTATCAATGAATTCCTACCTTTTATTTTAGGCATTAAAAATCCTACCACCCCAACCCTCATTCATCTACCTACAATTTAAATACCTCTGGCAGATGATAATGTCTAGGTAGGGACACATGTATCTCACAGGATGGGAATAAAGGCATCGATGACCTCATGAGATTCCACTCCCTAGGAATCCTAAAAATATAACCTTATACGCATGAGTAAAGGAACCCTCAACTTGCTTGGGAAGGTGGCAGGGGGCTTAGGGTTACTTGAGGAGAAAGGAAAAAAACTAAACAAGAGAAGGAGGGAGTCTTGCATGTCCATGTCACAAAAAAAAAGTACCCTCAGAGATTAGATGTAGAAAATGTTTATCATTTATAGGGGCCCTTAGATCAAATGCCCCTTGTGAGGGTCTAAAATGATATTGTTTACCTTAAACTACTAAGTTCTTGAGAATCCCTCAAACAAATTTTCCATTAGTTGTAGAAAACATTTATCATTTATAGGGGCCCTTAGATCAAATGACCCTTGTGAGGGTCTAAAATGATATTTTTTACCTTAAACTACTAAGGTCTGGAGAATCCCACAAACAAATTTTCCATTGAGAGGCTAATAGAGACCTTAAAACCATCTATTGTCCTACTTTAGGAAATTATGACTGATGGAGAGAAACTACTCATGAACTCTCCAAATTTTTAAGTGGGATGGATTTGAATTATACTTATGTTATTGGGATATTTGGTGGGAATATTTCTGGTTGGAAGAGGTTCTGGACATTAAAATAGAAAAGATGACTCCCACTTGGAGGAATAAGAGAACATGGGATGATATAATAACAAAGAGACTTGATCGGTTCTTAATCTCTAAAGGTTTTCTAGATGAATTTATTTGGGTAAAATAGTGGGTCACCTTGGGAGGGGAGTTTTCAATAATCCAATTGATTTAGAAGTAGATCCTTCTTAAGAAAAATCAGCTAACCCTTTCCAACTAAATCCTAAATGGATGAAGGTGGAAGAGTTTGTAAACAATATTAAAGATTGTTGTAAACCGTATGATGCAATCTTAAGAGAATATACACCTATTCCATTTCAAAAAAATATGAAATTGGAAAATAAGATATTATCCCAATGGGAAAACCGTAAAAATACAAAAGATGGAAAGATATCAAAGAAGTGGAAGAAGGTCATGAGACACTTTATAATAGTGAAGGTTTTGGCTATTTGAATGAGGCTTAGAAGATGGACATGAAGATCCTAGAAGAAAATGAGAGAAACATATTGTTGGAGAAAGAGAAAGAATGGAGGATTAAGGGTAGGTCCATATGGTTACAAGCATGTGATGAAAATACCAAGTTCTTTCATAGATATGAAAACAATAGGAAAAACATTAAATCTATTTGGAAAATTGACAAAGGGGATGAAAATTGGGCAACAAATTTTAAGGATATTGAAAACGAAGGAGTTAATTGTTTCTCAAAAAATTTCAGTGAGGACTCTCAGACTACAATTGCTGAAGTAATCTGGCTTTTCAACTCTTTTCCTAGTTTTTTCAATCATGCAGATAAATTGGAACTTCTAAAAGAAGTGGGGAAAGATGAATTTCAACAAAATTTATAGATCTTCTAAAGAGATAAAATTTCAGGGCTAGATGGTCTCCCTGTGGAATTATTTTTAGGATGTTATGAATTCATAGAATAAAATCTAAGAAGGGTGGTGGAGGCCACTAAAACCACTGTAAAAATGCTTGGGGTCTGTAACACTATCTTTATAGACTTGATTCCAAAAGAGGATAATATGACATTGTGTTTATCTTTAAGATTGTTGAGAGACTTGGAGATAGCATCACAAGGATACATCCTTCTTCATTTTTTGAGAGGTGGTAATCCTCTTTAATAAATATAATACAAAAAATATATATATCTGATAAAGGACTATCTTATTCAGAAATGACTATTCACAATGATAGATATTATACAAGACTGTAAAGGAGTAAAATACGAAATCTCCTAGAACATCATTTCCATCATAGCATAAATTAAAGAAGAACATATCATTAAGAAATATGATAAGTAAGGAACACATGTGCAGAGAACATAACATGATCTATCAATTAAAATTCAAATAGATTTTGATAGACACACACTTGAAATCTAATGATTAAAACTCAAAGTTTGAGAAATCACTAGATATGTGCCCCAAATAGTTCTCTAGGAACCTAAAACAAATATACAAATGTTTGAAAGGAGTTTGTAGTATTTGAAAAATAAAATTCATTCATCCTAGAGGAATGGGATGGGGCTCTCATGGACCATATAATAGATAAAAAGGACCCAAAAGAAAATATAAGAAATAGATAGGAATCAACCTTTGATATTCACAGACCATGAAATAGAAAGTTTGGATTATTTCTAACTAAGAGGAATAAAAGGAGGCAAAAACATAATGAAATGGTTACTCTACTTACTATGATGAGAAAACTCTCATGTTATTTTATTTTTGAAGCTTCCTTTTTATGCTTCTCGGTTATAGGTTCCCTAATGGTTGTAACTACTTCTTGAAAATCAAGATCGATTATTCTGACCAAATAACTACTTAACCATTGTTCAATATACTCTCGCATGGGGGAAATTGTTAACTCATTCTTGTTTTGATATTGAACAACTCATATTCAATATCCTTTAATTCAAAACCTAACTGATGAATTATATTTTCTTGATCATCATTCTTGTTTATGTTAGATTTTCATTAGTTTCATTAACATTAGGTTTTCCATAACATGTATATCTTATTTTAAAACTCAATAATCATATACTAAAATATATAAGCAGCAGATAAACAAGCACAAGAAGACACAAATATTTATCTTGGGAAAACCCCAAACTCAAGGAAAAACCCAACCAACTTTTCTTAGAGAGAATATTCCAATACAACCATGAACAAGCTCTAATCACAAGAGAAAACCAACAATGAAGAACCCTGATAACAAATACTTATCCCTTCTTCTTGTCAAAACCTAGAGAGGGTATACAAATGATCCAGGAGGCTCTTGGTGGCCACCCACCTTTTCCAACTAGCTCGAAACAATTTTTTGCCAAATTACTATTTTTAGTAGTTTTTTTGTTCCAGAACTTCCAGGGCCATTTTGAGGGCCTAAACAATGCTTTTTAAAAATTAGGCACCTCAATGGTAGCCAAAGGCTTTGATTGAGCCCCATAAATGAAGATCCTCATAAATACCTTTCCAATGAACTACCGTGCACCATAAACATAGATCATATGCAAAAGTTATGACCCAGGGAAATTGATGTATTAACTTACCCCAACGGGGCCCACATGACTTTTGATGCTTCATCTCCTAGGGTTATGTTTTTGGATGTCTAGGTTTTTGGAATTCGTGTTTATTGTAAAAATTCCTTCAGAGCCTCATTGTACTCATCTTCTTGTGAATGAGCATAGCTATCACATCTCTTCTCAGAGATAAGCTACCACCATTCTAGCAAGCTTGTTTTCAGTCTGCATTTTACAATTTTCAACATATTTCTTATTTAATAGAAGCCAAGTTTTATTGTATCTCTATTATTGTTCATTGTGTCTCTGTGTTAATATTATAAATCTATGGTTTCATTT
>SNQJ01S0191659.1:0-17952 GCA_010110895.2 Picea sitchensis
ATATATTGTGCATGGTGTATTGTGGTGTATTGGTGTAACTCTTATACTATTGTTCATTTCTCATTGTATATAATTGAATGGTTTAAGTATAACTTGAAAAAGGTTTTAAATTGTACTTGATATTGATTCACCCCCCTCTCAGTATCAACAGAAGCAATGCGAGAAACTCAATGACAGCCAAAAGACTCAAGTTCACAATTGAGATAAAGAAAAGAAGCAAGGTGAAAACCAGAGGCACCCGTGATCTTCTTCCTTGAACTCCTTAAATATTTGATCCTTAATCCAATTGTTGACTTCATTTAACAAAAACCCGAGAAACAAAATTAGTTGTCATGCAAGGTCAACATTACTAGATTATAACTTATCATGCATCTCACCAATAAAATCTAAGCTCCACTGTTGAAAAGGAGCTTCAACCACTACAAGCTCCAAAAATAAAATATCAAAAAATAATGTTGGAAACTTCTTGTGAAACACTGACAAGGCTTACAAGATCTGACATACTAATTTACATAAGAAAACAAAGTTGGTCAGAAGTAACCTGCTCAAAGTATCCTGTGTGTTGTAGTATTGGCTATGAAGAACTCACCACATACATTATGCAATTCCTTCATGATTTCTTTTGCAATGTTTGAAGTAGATGTTTTCCAATTAAAAATCATGAAAACAAGTAATTTTCATGGTTGGCCTAAACCTTTTGGTTGGTGGCATATTTTGTCTAATTATGAAATATAATCAAATTCTACAAGCCCTACCACATCTCTACCTATAAAATTGTTTTCACTTGTATGATTTGGTGGCTAAGAGAAATTTTTTCTTTGGACTTATACCTATTTTGTAGGTTTTGTTTTTGCATGGAAGATTACCATTTTGTTCTAGATTGAAGGCCTTCAATTCCTTTTGGTTGGTTGTGTGTATTGATAYTCTGATTGCAAATAKGGAGTAACTTACATGTCTTGATACTCTTGGTTGGTTGCATGTCTTGATACTCTGATTGAAAATAGGGAGTAACTTGCATGTATTGATACTCTTGGTTGGTTGCATGTCTTGATACTCTGATTGCAAATAGGGCATAACTTGCGTGTTTTGATACTTTGATTTCAAATAGGGCATAACTTGTGTGTCTTGATACTTTTTTTTCACTTGTATGATTTAGTGTCTTGATACTCTGATTGCAAATAGGGAATAACTTACATGCCTATGAGAATTACAATTTGGTGTCTTGATTTCTTTTGGTTGGTTGTGTGTCCTGATACTCTTATTAAAAATAGGGCATAACTTGTGTTTCTTGATACTATGTTTTCACTTGTATGATTTAGTGTCTTGATATTCTGATTGCAAATAGGGCATAACTTCCATGCCTACGAGCATTAAAATTTTTACTTGAATTGATTAATGTGAAAGGAACAAAGAGGATATGCGTCCAGTTTAGGGTTGTCTAAATAACCCAAGTCGTTTGGTATAACTCGTTCTGACGGGTTTAATGGCTCTGTTAGCCAATCTAAAAGTCCTAAAGAAACAAATAAAAGAATGAAATAACTAATTAATTACTAATTAGTATATATATACACATAAGTATGATGTAACTATTGTAGATATATTTAAATAGCGAATTTAATTTTCTTATTTATATACATGATATACACACTGCAAGTTTTAATATAAAATTACAAAACTCAATGTGAAAGATGACTGCTTTAAAAAAAAAAACAGATAAAGAAAGCACAGAAAATGTTTTTTGTTTTTCTTTTATCAATCTAAACTAATAACAAAAATACTATATAAACTTCTCAATAAGTAAAATGGCATGTTCAATTGGAAACCGATGAAATTCATTAAAAATCTTATGTGGTAAAGAAAAACGAGGCCGAAGCGACCTTCACATGTAACAAACTGTCTTAAAACTGCCAATAAACTGTGCCACCTAGTCTTTAACAGAGATATCGACATACCTTTGCCACAACACTGGATTTTCCGAGAGGTAAAGAACAAACTCCATGACACCTCCTCCAACTTGGAATTCTTAAACTATTTTTTCTCGGTAAGGGGAAGGCCTGTTGTCTAGCTCAAAAATTCCTTGGTGATTTCAATTTGAACATCACCCACTTTCGCTGGGTATCCATCGAAAGAGAGAGTGAACTCTTGGGATACTAGCAAGTTGTAACCTTGGAATTTCTTGAGAAACTCAAGCCAACCCTGACTCTGAAGGTCTTCACTCGCATCGTCATACAAAATCAAGTTTTGCAGATTCAGACAAACAGTCACGAAGGCAGACATAAATCACTGTAAGAATGAAAGGTTTCAAAAAAAGAGGAAACCAGGGAAAAAACCAAAGGAATAAAACCCACCATTACCCTAGCACAATTAAATGAGAGCATGAGGGGTTTAATATGAAAATTGGACGTGTTGTGTAATGAATTGCCAAGAGTACAGAATGAAGTGCAAGACTTTAACTTGGAATGATGGATCTGTCAATTTCAGACTGCCACCTCAATCAGAGTACATGGTATGACCGATTGTATTTGAATCTTATCATTGTGTAAAGGGTGGAGTTGATTTTCTAAGGTTAGGAGAAGAGGTGTTTTACAAACCAAAGCATAATGATAAGAAAAATGATTTACCAAGAATTATAATGAAACAAAACCATAGTCTAATTGCAATCAATTCTTGGTGTATTATCAAAAACTCAAGATATATCTCATAATCAAATGAGAAACTTATAACAAAGGTTTTATTGATATATTATAGACTTCAAAGCAAACAATACTCATTAAAAGATTTGTAAGAACATCAACCCTTCTTGAGACATAAGCCTTAGATACAATTTGCAATACGATCATAAGTTTTCAATGCTTCATTCATGTTTTCAGTCATGAATGAAGCATGAAAATGAAAAAAATAAGAACAATCGATACAACCTCTTACAGTTGAAAAGTCACCTTCAAACAAAAATACTTGTGACAAAGCATAGGTAGCTACAAGGATTTTTCTTTGTCGATTTAAAAGGTGAAAATATTGTGGAGCTGCCAACAATGGCGACTTACTGGGAGAAGAAGTTATCTCTGCACCGCCGACGAGTTCAATTTAGGAACATTTAGAAATATTATAGATCAAAGACAGTTGAAGGACATCAAGCATTCCAAGGATCCTTACACGTTCCAGCCTCAGATATATTCCTGTTAAAATGAAATCTGGTGACAAATTTTAAAATGAGAGCAATGATGTTCAAGTCAATGGCTCTGATACTGTTGATAGGGTCACTACTTCCAAAAGGCGACCATAGCCTCAACAGGGATATCAATTAACCCACTCTGATGCCTCTACCCTGTACAATAATTTTAGTTCAGAATGAGAGGCAAATATCAAAATTTTATACCTGATAATTTTCTTGAACCCAACATTGCTTCACTACCAGCAGGACTGTTTAGTACCCTAGAAAAGTTGTCTTGGTATCATGCATGCATTTACCCGCTACCAGCAGACCTATTGATCCAGGGGATCAAATTTTTCTCAAAATTCAAAGTTCTCATAATCGCTTCAAAATGAATAGGGACATAAGCCTCATCATCATGAACCCAATGCAATTTGAACGGGTTCAAACAGACACTGTATGAGTGATATATCACGTTCTGTCCGATTTGCCAAACAGGGAAAAATTGCTGACTGTACAGTCCACACAGATGACGTGGATGACTGTACAAATGACATGGCAACAACTGATAGGGAATTATGGTGACTTCGGTGAATTGGATGTGGACATGTGTCCTCATTTGTGTGAATGAAATGGTGCCACGTGGCACCCCCTTTTGTTGGAATTTGGAAAAATATTTGGAGTCCACAGGACTCAACCTCGCGACCTACAGGTAGGTCAGAGTCTTGGAAAAGGCCACCAACCGGTGTGCCACCATGGTGTTTCTTAACACTATATAACTTTAAAATTATTTAAGTTTTAAAATATTCCATATGGGCGCGGGGCTGGGGCTGGGGCTGGGGTGATTACTAGCACTTTTACCATATGACCACGCCTATCCAGAACCATGCACGCCCAAATAGTCACATCCAACACTTGTCCAAATCTCATGCCACATTGGAACCTTTGGCGTGCTAACAACTTGGCCACATGTCTCCATGCGCCCAACACCTCCGACTTTGGGGCCCCAAGATCCACTAACGGTGCGACATTTTGGCACCAATTTCGGAGTGCACATGGGTGTTGGGTTTAGGGATGGGAAAACGCCCAGAAGCTAGGTTGGACACACAAAGGTGCATTTTGGTGAACTAGAGACAACAAGCTTAAGGGGAAAACTTCTAGGAAGCATATCTTCTTCATTGTTTGGCCAAACTAGGTGCCGAAAAAGACCAGCTAGGGGTTTTTGGACGTTCTGGAGCCATTGGAGCCATCTATTTGTCATTTTGAGMATKGTAAAGAACTSATTTTATCACTTTGAGAAAATAATATAAAATATCTATTGGGAGCTGGACCAGGAGATGTAGGCCAAGAGAGGGGTGAACTCCTTTATCATTTGTTGTGTTATGTGTTTATTGTTCACTGTTATTGCTAGTTATTATATGCACCTTGAATGTGAAAGTTCTCTAACTTATGTGTTTGCAAATTGATCCTTTTTCCTAAGCACTCTTAATTTAAAACTTGCAAATATTTCAAAGTTACAAGCCTTTTCATTTTTAGATCACTTGTTCAGTATCCCGTTGGGTTTACAAACACTTCCCACAACTCACGAGAAAATTATTCACAATCTAATATAATTTATAGATATTCAAAAGAGTGGGGTGATGCTGAAAATTTCAGTCTTTGGCACATTTGTTATTTTCCATCCTTTAATTTATGCTTAATCACCTTCATTATGATCTGAAATTAGTTTCTTGTTGAAACTAATTTTTTGAGGACAGGAGGGCATACTTGAGTGTCTTTCTTTAAAATTAGGGACAGCGTAAAAATATTTAACGATGGTCGTGTCTGCTCATAATTATAAAGCGAAACCATGAAATCAATTGTGAACAGAAAAACTTCTTTAGCTAGTCTGTGTTTCAGGAAATCACAACAATTGATGCTCTTACAGTCCTCGACTGTTGTTTAAGATGAGGCATTCTGGTTTCCGTCCTTGAACGAAAATGTGATACATGCATGTTTTAACCGGAAAGAAATGAAAACAAACAAAATGAAAAAAAACCAAAAACCAGAAAACAAAACAAATCAAAACAGAAAAATTATGTACAAAAGGTGAATCTGGGACTTGTCATGAAAAATACCTTTTGAGAGCTTGGCCATTCATCGGGAAGGTGTCTGGCTGTTCCTCTAAATTCTGTAGGTGGAAAGAGATGAGACCTAGTTTTTCAGCTATTAAGAAGGGACCTAACCACAGGTTCTAGAACTTGGTCTGTTCCCCTTTTCCTTCATGAGGTTTATCCCATTTGAGAACCAGATCTCCCACCTCAAAGTTCCTATCCGAGGAAGAACTTGAATCGAACCAGCTTTTAATAATATGCTGATGCTGATCCACTTTTTCTTTTGTTTGTTCTCTTACTTCCTCTAATTTCAGAAAAGCATTAATCCGACTTTCAAGAGGAGGACAATCCTCTTCCTGAACTTTCTGTGATAATTGTAGAGAGGGAAGCAGAACATGAGGAGGGAGAATTGTTTCTCTTCCATAGATGAGAAAGAAAGGAGAATTACCAACATCAATTTTCAGAGTCACCCTATCAGCCTAGAGTGCGTTAAAAAGCGTGTTGTGCCATTTTTTGTGGTTTTCAAAAACTATCCTCTTGATGATTTGGATCAGGTTTTTGTTTGTTGATTCTGCTAAACCATTTCCTTGGGGGTAATAGCTAGAAGAATATTTTAGTTTTATCCCTTTTTATAAATCAAAAGAACTCATATCGAAGGACAAAAAGTAGGAAGCATTATTGAAGACCAAACACTTAGGAAAACTGAATCGAGTAATGATGTTTGAATTAAGGAAAGATATTACCTGACTAGTGTTTACCACTTTTAGTGGTGCAACCTCGGACCATCTGGTAAAATAATCCGTCGCCGTAATGATGTATTTATACTGCTGTGAGGAAGTGGGGTTAATCGTCCCTATAATGTCAAGACCCACTGCTAAAAAGGAGAATCTACCAAAACAGGTTGCAAAGGGAATGCTGCCTTCTATATTCGTCTAGAAGCCTTTTGGAAGATTATGCATTTATGACATAATGCATGGGCATCTTTGAATAATGTGGGCCAATAGTACCCAGCTCTTAATACTTTGTGAGAAGTAGTGACTCCATCGAAGTGCCCACCAACTTCTCCTATAGGCATTTCAGATAAAACTTTATCTTCCTCATCTCTTTCCAAACAAAGAATGATGATGTTATCAAAATGTTTACAAAATAATACGCCATTTACCAGCTGGAAAGGTGCATATTTTAGTCTTAATGCTCTTCTCTTTTTTGGATCGAGATGGCGAGGAGTAGAACCATGTGTTAGATAAAACTTAATGTCATCAAAACAAGAATTAGCAACAACTTCTGTACAACATATTTGATTTTGACTATGTTGATTTACAGTTAAGACATTAATTTAATTTCACTCTGTTGCTCTTCAACTGAATCAACCACTAGTTTGCATAGACCTTGACCTATGACAATTTGTGCAGGGGTAATTTTGAGGTCATACTCCTATAATGATGTCATCCAATTTGCCCATTTTTCACCCAATTCCTTTTTCACTAACACGTTTCTGACAGTAGTGTAAGGCACAATGACTTTAGTTCTAGATTTCAGTAGATACGATCAAAAATGTTTTACTACTTTAAAAATTGTATAAGCCTGTTGATCTACAACTGGGTAACTAAGCTCTGCTCCTTTGAAGGATGAGCTCATAAAGGCAATGGGGATTTCATTGTTTTCAGTGTTCTTTTGGGTCAACACAATGACATATAATCGATCAGAGGTGAACGTATAAAGAGTAAAATCTTGTGAAAAATCAGGACTCATTAAGGAGGGAGCCTCCACTATGGATTTTTTGATGGAATCAAAAGATTGATTTTCCTGCGGTCCCCAATGATACTAAACATCCTTTTTAATTAAGTTTTGCAATGGCCTTACCATTTCTGAAAAAATCGGGACAAAACTTGTGACAAAATTGATCTGGCCTAAAAACGATTGCATAGATTTTTTGGAGGAGGGGGGAGGAAGTTTGGCAATGGCTTGAGTCCTTTCGGGATCGATGATCATCCCATCACTAGATACGATGAATCCGAGAAGTTTTACTTGTTCCACTGCAAAGATAGACTTCTTAGGGTTCAAAGATATGTCGTACTTGCGGCATCATTGTAGGACAAACCTAAGGTGAAATAAGTGATCTTTCTTGTTTTTGGAGAAAATAGTAATGTCATCAAGATAGACCACTACAGATTGATTGATGAGACCACAAAAATAAATATCCATTGTTCTTTGGAAAGTGGCCCCGACATTTATAAGCCCAAAAGGAATTTTCATGTAGGTGTAAGTACCCCATGGGGTACGGAAAGTAGTTTTTAACTGGTCTGGGGCAGACATGAGGACTTGGTTGTATCTTGGAAAACCATATAGTAGTGACAATATTTTGGAACCAGATACCTGCTGAAGAATTTTTTTCGTTGGAGGAAAAAGATAATTTTGTTTGTCAGATGCTCAGTTCAAGTTCTGAAAATCGACACAGAGTCGAATTCCACCACTTTTCTTCCTTACAGGGACAAGATTAGACACCCATTGTGTGTGTCTTACTGGGAATATTATCTTTACATTCAATAGTTTGTTTAGTTCTTTCTTAACCATCGGTTCCAGCTTAGGGTGCATCTTTCTCAGCTTCTACTGAAAAGGTTGAGTCTGGGGTTTCATGGGGATGATGTGTTGTATTATGTTAGGGTCAATTTTTTTTAAATCATCGTATGTCCAAGCAAAGACATCCTTGAATTATCTAAACAGTTTTATAAAAGTGGACCACTCTTGCTCGGAACATCCTGTTCACAAATTAATACATTGTGGATTATCTTTAGTCCCTAGATTTATTTTTTCATGGGTCAAGGAAGAGCTGTGTGTTTTACAATTTACCAATTTTTTGAATTTGTCATGCAAATCATAAAACATTTCTACTCTTACCACGGATTTAGGGATAGAATTTACCAGATCTGATGTTGATTCGGGAGACCTCAAGTCTGATATTACCGTAAAATTGTGGAGATCTTCATCGTGGGTGCCTTCATCAATAACCTCACCTTGGAAGGTGTCCTCCATGTGAAAAAAACTAATGATATATTGATCATCATCAAACACTCTCCAGTTAGTGACGTTGTGTAGGAGTGATGGTCTGAACAATAACTCAATTGAAAATGCATTTGGAGAAAGACCTTCTGCGGGAAAAAGTTTGGAAGCGACGTTATCTAATAAATCAGCCTCATAATTGTTTAATCTCGGAATGGAATTGATGTTAAATGCATAAAACTTATGAATTAGATTCCATACCTCAGCTTGATAACTTTTTAGGTGTGGTGACAGGCAATGTATGGAATTTATTACCCGTCTGACCACAATTTTTGAATCACCAAATACCATTAAGATTTATAAGTTTTGTAAGTTTTATACCATTAAGATTTCTTCTGTCCTGACAAAAGTGCCTCGTATTCGGTGATGTTGTTTGTACATTCAAACTCTAATCGACAGGCGATCAAAGTTTTATTACCTGCCGGTTCGATGAGTACACTTCCTGCATCATCTCCTTCTCTAGATTTGGATCCATCGAAGTAGAGAGACCATATGTGATCTTCATCGGCAGTGTTTGGCACATTTGGTAAAGATGATGACTGTGTGGATGTCATGAGCCCCGACTGTTGTTCCATATCAGTGATGGCAGAGGTTTCAGCCATGAAGTTACTGAATAAGGTGCTCATTCCCTACATTTTGAGTGAATTAGTGGAAGCAGTAAATGGTTCATTAACATCATTCATATCCGTCACAGTATGATTGAGGTAACGCTCACGATTAATCCTAATTTTGTTTGGCTTTCCATTCTTTGGTAGCCACAAATGAGACTGGTCTGTTGCAAAATATCCATGTTTAAGAATAAACTGTAAACTTCAGGGATGTTAGCAATAATGATAACAATAATTTGGTGAACCTTAGGTTTAGAGGATAGCCTAACGAGTACATTTTTTAGTTCACCAATTACCTTAACATTCGACCGATCGAGCTGAATGATTTTAAGACTAGAAGGTTGAACTTCAGCATTAATTTTTTGGCAAATAGACAAAGGCATCACATTTGATGATGCACCAGAATCAACCATGCAATTATGTACATTTCTATTGAAAATTTCAAAATTTAATAAAAAAGGTGGGATATTTTTATGGGTATTAACAATAGAATTTTGCTGATTTTTAGCCGTTGTCCCTGAAATTGCTTTATCTACATTTGATACAATTTTTCTGGTGAGGTCCCTTTTATCTTAGGGTTCAGGTGTTGTTTTAGCGGGGACCTTTTGAGCTGTTTTAGGGATTGTTTCTGCAATTCTCTTGTCATTCAGATTTTTTTTTTTACTATTTTCTGCAATGTTCTGAAGCATTTTCTGCAGAAGAAAAGGAAACTTCAAAAGTTTGTAAACAGAAATATTAGCTCTAAGTTTCTTTAGGTCTTTGATCAAATCATATTCTAAGTTTGGAGCTGCTAAATTATGTTTTGTTTTCAGAGGCACATCAATACCTATTTCGGAAGAGGATTTACACTGAGTTTTGCTTTTGGTGTTGTAAGGATGGATAGTTTCAAAATTGGCTTGAAAAATACTGTCTGAAAAATGCCTGAAGAAATTGGGAGATGATTCCTCTTCTTCAACTACCTATTCAACATTCTCAGGGGGGACTAATTTATAATGTTCTTTAAGGATAGTCTGTATAGCATATTGTAGGCTTTCAAAATTTGGACCCTCGGGGGTTGGGTTTGGTCGGTTCGAGGGAAAAGGTTTTCTAAAAGGAGGTTTGTAACTTCCTTTGCTTGAATATGCTTCTTTAGCCGATCTCCTCAAGTCTATGACTTGATTTGATAATTTATGGACGACCTTTTGTAAACTTTCCAAATCTGAGGTTTCTGATTGGGTTTTAGTTTGGGGAGGCCTAGGAAGAATTTCTATTTTCTTCTTAGAATATGGGGTTATTTCAGCCTCATTACTAAGATTATCTTTCAAGCTCAAAATATCTTTTTCAATTTGACTTTCCTCCTCGAAGGCTTCCAGTAACGTTGACTTATTAGAACTCTTAACCCAAATTTCTATACTATTGTGTAGGGATTTAGTGTAATATGCTACAATAAGGCTTTCTGCTGGCATATAATCGGTGGGGATTTGGTTTTTTAACGTGAGGAACCTTCGATTAAAATATTTTACTTTCTCTTTAGGGTTCATCTTTAAGCTGGAGAGTTCCATGACTAAGACTTCCGTAGTTTTGTCATCTTCGAACTTCTCTAGGAAACAGGTCTCGAATCTATCCCAAGATACAATGGTATGATGTTGTTGGGAGAAATACCATGTAGAGGCATTTCCTTCAAACGTATAAGGAAAAAGTATACATACTACATCTTCATGTTCTACACTTCGGAGTCTAATGGCTAGCATGAATTTTTTTATGTGATCTTTGGTGATTTGCTTAGAATCAGGATCGAACTTAAGTAACCATTTGTTCAAATGTTTTGGTAAAGGGTGTTGGGGTCCAGGTACGACCACAACGTCTTGGTTGAGCCAAGTCATGGCATGATTGTTCTGGTTTTCCATGGGTGTAGGCGATGTTGAAGGCTGAGAAGGTTTAGATGATGAACTGACTTCATCAGATGACTCTCCTCCTGATGAGGAAGTAGATGAATGAGGTGGGGAAGGTGGAATACTAGATACTCTGGCTGCAAGAGTAGGGGTGTGGTCAGGATATGTGGTATTATCTCCTAAAGGATCAAAACGTAGACTAGTGCCTTCAAGTTGCTCTCGGATATCCGAGAAATCTAAAGGTTGATTGAGAGGCCTACTAGGTTGTCTGATACAGGACAAAGAACTGTGTGTATTTAAGAGTGACTGATGAACGATTTCTTGTATGTCAGGCCCTTGAGGATTCGGTGTTACTGGCTCAACGGGAATCTCAGGATTTTCGTTCGAAGGAGTTGGTGTTTGAGACGTAACATTATTGTGAGAATGAATATGTGTTACTATAGGGGAGAGAGTGTGTTGGGGAGGAGTCTTACGACTTCCACGTGCCATCAATTATATTCAGGCCCTCCTTCTAGCGCCATTTGTTGATGAGCGAAAGTGACCATTCGTTAATTAGAAGAACGAGTCCAGTCCGGGGTTGTATAAATAACCCAAGTCGTTTGGTATAACTCATTCTGACGGGTTTAATAACTCTGTTAGCCAATATAAAAGTCATAAACAAACAAACAAAAGAATGAAATAACTAACTAAGTACTAATTAGTATATATATATATATATATATACAGATAAATAGAGAACATAAAATGTTTTTCGTTTTTCTTTTATCAATCTAAACTAATAACAAAAATACTATGTAACAAAAATATGTGGATGGACAAAAGATGGATCATATGTTTGAGTTTCAGTGATAAATAAACAACAAAAAAACATAAATGAGCTAACATGTTAGTGAGATAACGAAATACATCCAAACATATGTACGATTAGAGAACATCCAACCACCTTGTCCAAGACGTAAACCTACAATGAACCTTAAAATTGTTCTGAATAAATACAGAATAATGTGTTGGCAGTTGAGTTTTAATAACAAAATGAATGATACAAATAGTTGTTGTGATCTTATGATTGCAAGCAATTACATTGAGATAAATCTTATTGTAACAACGTTGCATTTAATCATTCAACTAAAAATTAAAGAGAAATCCTATCATTTGAGCTAAATAAATGATCACTCTGTTTAATATTTGAAGCATCAAATATGGACGATATTTTGAAAAGTATTATCCCCAAAACATAACATATTGTGAAGTCTAAAGCTATCAAAAAACTATTAGTTTATTAGGATAAACAAAACATGAATGAAAACATCATTTACAAGAAGCTAAATCTAAAATGCATACTGTTGTTCCATTCAAGTTTGGGAATTAATTGTCCATTTTTGAACACCAGGACAAGATGTCTTCATTACAAAAATCTGAAGTATTTAAAGAGTCCAGGCAAACTAAGCATCCTATATTCTAATATAGGATCAAATCCCAAGATGATTTACTAATTAAAAAAATAAAGGGTGATAAAACCACTCAATATCAAACCGTATCTCCCAAAATTATAAAAGGTTTGTTTCTGTTTACAAAATGAGCCAAAGAAATGGCTAATTAAATAAGCCCAGAAATGATCCATCTCATTAGATCACCACAAGCTACATGATATCCTAAAAGGAAAAATGAAATAAAGAAATTTAGATATTAATTTAACCAATATTTTCCAAAATGTCGAATGAGAATAGACTGGCTACAGAATCTGTTGCTTCTGTAGCTAGTCTTATTTTAAACAGAAGAAATCTAATTCAATCTATATTAATAAAAAAAAATCAATAAAAGCAAAACTAAGATAAACAAAAATATTTACCTTTTAACTGAATGTTAAATTCGACTCATAAAACCTTAGAGTTAATTACTGCTTTGACACACTCAACATTTTTTATTATGACATTTCCAGTTCTTTTCAAGCGTTTTCCTTGCCATTGTGCACTGAAATTGAGTCTATGGTTTTCACTTGTTAATGAGTCAATCTGAGTTGTGAGGGTCTTGATCTTCGTTTGAAGGAAGGGGACATATGTGTAATACTTGTCTATCCAATGTAAACACACCTCACACCGTGGATMTGGAACAATTGGTTGAGGAGACATATGACTGTGCATCAAAACGCTACCACTRTMCACTATGGGATTTTGACTGAGTTTGATCCCTAGAAAATCTTCGTTATGTTTTAGGCATGGTGGTAGATTATMTACAAAATTGTAAGTCTGACTAGGRTCTGATTTATGGTAATTTGGGTCTTCCTCCTCCAATAACTTTTCGATCTCAGAATMAGATCTCTCATGGACCTCAATCGCCTTGATTGAGMTCACATGAGCTTTTGTTTTATTCCGTAAACTCCTTGAGATTAATCTCCCAGCTCTTTTTTTATTAAACCCTAYGTTTGGATTCTTCCTTGACAGTTTGCATGAGCATTTATTGGCGGTATTTGCCATGGTATTAGGGAAAACATCCTTCTCACGCTTAGGAGATTCAATGAACCTAGGGTTATCATCCCTTTGCTCGAGCATAAGCTCATYGAGCACGAACTTATCCCAGGGTTCTTTGGATAAAAAAATTGGTCTGTCACTGGAAGGGACAKGGGGGTTTTCCAGCATAGGCTTATCAACCACAGGAACCTCTACAGGGTTGGATGTAACAAAGCCATTGTGAGATAGGAAAGTATCCCAATCGTCGCCCTGTAATTTCAAATGATGGACTAATAACAACCCAATTAACCCATGGTGGGATAAACTGGAATTCAAACTCTGCCTTTTATACCTCTTATCTATTTTATATAAACTTCTCAATAAGTAAAATAGCATGTTCAACTAGAAACTGATGAAATTCATTAATAGTCTTATGTGGTAAATAAAAAAGAGGGTGAAGCAACCTTCACATGTAACAAACTATCTTAAAACTGCTAATAAACCGTGCCACCTAGTATTTAACAGAGATATTAGCGTACCTTTTCCATAGCACTGGATTTTCCGAGAGGTAAAGAACAAACTCCACGACACATCCTCCAACTTGGAATTCTTAAACCATTTTTTCCCAATAAGGGGAAGGCCTGTTGCCTTACTCAAAAATTCCTCGGTGATTTCAATTTGAACATCACCCACTTTGGCTCGACATCCATCGAAAGAGAGGGAGAACTCCTGGGTTGCTTGCAAGTTGTAATCTTGGAATTTCTTGAGAAACTCAAGCCAACCTTNTGTTGCCTTACTCAAAAATTCCTCGGTGATTTCAATTTGAACATCACCCACTTTGGCTCGACATCCATCGAAAGAGAGGGAGAACTCCTGGGTTGCTTGCAAGTTGTAATCTTGGAATTTCTTGAGAAACTCAAGCCAACCTTGACTCTTAAGGTCTTCACTCACATCGTCATACAAAATCAAGTTTTGGGAGCCATTTGGTTCAACACGGACGACATGGGCCATACGGATTCAGAAAAGCAGTCACGAAGGCAGACAAAAATCACTATAAGCATGAAGGGTTTCAAAAATAGAGGAAACTAGGGAAAAAACCAAAGGAATAAAACCCACCATTACCCTAGTGCGATTAAATGAGAGCATGAGGGGTTTCATACGAAAATCAGTCATTTTTTGTAATGAATTGTGAAGAGTACAGAATGAAGCCCAAGACTTTAACTTGGAATGATGTATCTGTCGATTTCAGACAGGCACCTCAAACAGAGTACAAGGTATGACCGGGTGTATTCGAATATCATCATTGTGTAAAAGGTGGAGTTGATTTTCTAAGTTTAGGAGAAGAGGTGTTTTACAAACCAAAGCATAATGATAAGAAAAATGATTTACCAAGAATTATAATGAAACAAAACCATAGTCTAATTGCAATCAATTCTTGGTGTATTATCAAAACCTCAAGATATATCTCATAATTGAATGAGAAACTTATAACAAAGGTTTTATTGATATATGATAAACTTCAAAGAAAACAATACTAATTAAAATATTTGTAAGAACATCAACCCTTAGATACAATTTGCAATACGATCATAAGTTTTCAATGCTTCATTCATTCTTTTAGTCATGAATGAATCATGGAAACGAAAAGAATAAGAACAATCGATACAACCTCTTACAGCCAAAAAGTCACTTTCAAACAACAATATTTGTGACAAAGCGTAGGTAGCTAAAAGGATTTTTCTTTGTCGATTTAAAAGGTGAAAATATTGTGGAGCTGCCAACAACGACGACTTACTGGAAGAAGCAGTTATATTTGCACCACCGAAGATTTCATGTTAGGATCATTTAGAAAGATTACAGATCAAAGACAACTGAAAGACAACAAGCATTACAAGGATCCTTACACGTTCCAACCTCAAATATCTTCCTATTAAAATGAAATCCGGTGACAAATTTTAAAAATGAGAGCAACGATGTTCAAGTCAATGGCTCTGATACTGTTGAAAGGGCTACTGCTTCCATCATGCATCCATAGCCTTGGTAGGGATTTCAATTAACCCACTCTGACACCTCTACCTTGTCCAATAATTTTAGTTCAGAATGAGAGGCAAATATCAAAATTTTATACCTGATAATTTTCTTGAACCCGACATTGCTTCGCTGCCAGCAGGCCTGTTCAGTACCCTGGTGAAGTTGTATTGGTATCATGCATGCATTTACCCACTTCCAGCAGACCCGTTCAACATCTCAGTGGGTTTACAAACACTTCCCACAACTCTCAGGAAAATTATTCACAATCTAATATAATTTATAGATATTCAGAAGAGCGGGGTGATGCTGAAAATTTCAGTCTTTGGAACATTTGTTATTTTCTAGCCTTTAATTTTTCCTTAATCACCTTCATTATGATCTGACATTAGTTTCTTCTTGAAACTAATTTTTCGAGGACAGGAATTCATACTTGAGTTGCTTTCTTTAAAAACAGGGACAACGTAAAAATCTTTAATGATGGTCGTGTCTGCTCATAATTATAAAGCGAAACCATGAAATCAATTGTGAACAGAAAAAATTCTTTAGCTAGTCTGCGTTTCAGGAAATAACAACAATTGATGGTCTGACAGTCCTCGACTGCTATTTAAGATGAGGCATTCTGGTTTCCCTCCTTGAACCAAACTGTGATACATGCATGTTTTAACCGGAAAGCAATGAAAAAAAACAAAATGAAAAAGAACCAAAAACCAGAAAACAAAACAAATCAAAACAGAAAAATTATGTAGAAAAGGTGAATCTGGGACTTGTCATGAAAAATACCTTTTGAGAGCTTGGCCATTCACCGGGAAGGTGTCTGGATATCCCTCTAAATTCTGTAGACAGAAAGAGCTGGGACCTAGTTTTTCAGCGATTAAGAAGGGTCCTAACCACAGGTTCTGGAACTTGGTATGTTCCCCTTTTCCTTCATGAGGTTTATCACATTTGAGAACCATATCTCCCACCTCGAAGCTCCTATCTGAGGCAAAACTTGAATCGAACCATATTTTAACAATATGTTGATGTTGATCCAATTTTTCTTTTGCTTGTGCTCTTACTTCCTTTAATTTCAGCAAAGCATTAATCTGACTTTCAAGAGGAGGACAATCCTCTTCTTGAACTTTCTATGATAATTGCAGAGAGGGATGAAGAACATGAGGAGGGATAATTGATTCTCTTTCGTAGATGATAAAGAAATGAGAATTACCAACAACATTTTTCGGAGTCACCCTATCATCCTAGAGTGCGTTAAAAAGCACGTTGTGCCAGTTTTTGTGGTTTTCGGAAACTGTCCTCTTGATGATTTTGATCAGTTTTTTTATTTGTTGATTCTACTAAATTGTTTCCTTGGGGGTAATAGATGGCATAATATTTTAGTTTATCCCTTTTTATAAAGAGAAAGCACTCATATTGAAGGAAGAAAAGTAGGAAGAATTATCGAAGACCAAACACTCAGGAATACCGAATCGAGTAATGATGTTTGAATTAAGGAAAGATATTACCTGACTAGTGTTTACCACTTTTAGTGGTGCAGCCTCGGACCATATGGTAAAATAATCCGTCATTGTAATGATTTATTTATGATTCTATGAGGAAATGGGGTTAATCGGCCTTATAATGTCAAGACCCCACTGCTGAAAAGGAGAATCTACCAAAACAGGTTGCAAAGGGAACACTGCCTTCTGTACTCCTCCAGAAGCCTTTTGGCAGATTATGCATTTACGACATAACGCATGGGAATATTTGAATAGAATGGGCCAATAGTACCCAACTCTTCATACTTTGTGAGCAGTAGTGTCTCCACAGAAGTGACCACTAACTTCTCCTACATGCAGTTCAGATAACACTTTATCTGCTTCATCTCTTTCGAAACAACCCATGAGGATGTTATCAATTTTTTTATGGAATAATATGCCATTTACCAACTAGAAAGGTGCAGATTTTAGTATTAATGCTATTCTCTTTTTTGGATCAAGATGATGAGGAGCAGAACCATGTGTTAGATAAAACTTAATGTCATCAAACCAAGAATTAGCAACAACTTGTGTACAAAAGATTTGATTTTGACTATGTTGATTTAGAGTTAAGACATTAATTTGACTTTGTTGCTCTTCAACTGAATTAGCCACTAGTTTGCATAGACCTTGACCTCTGACAATTTGCATAGGGGTAATTTCGAGGTCATACTCCTGTAATGATTTCATCCAGTTTGCCCATTTCTCACCCAATTACTTTTGCACTAACAATTTTCTGACAGCAGAGTAAGGAACAATGACTTTAGTTCTATATTTCAGTAGATACGATCGAAAATGTTTTACTACTTTAAAAATTGTATAAGCTTGTTGATCTACAGCCGAGTAATTAAGATCTACTCCTTTGAAGGCTGAGCTCATAAAGGAAATGGGGATTTCATTGCTTTCAGTGTTCTTTTGGGTCAACACAATGACATAAGATCGATTAGAGGCGAACGTATAAAGAGTGAAATCTTGTGAAAAATCAGGACTCATTAAGGAGAGAGCCTCCACTATGGCTTTTTGTATGGAATCAAAAGCTTGATTTTCCTGCGGTCCCCAATGATACTGAACATCCTTTTTAATTAAGTTTTTCAATGGCCTTACCATTTTTGAAAAACTCGGGACACACCTTTTGAAAAAATTGATCTGGCCTAAAAACGATTGCATAGATTTTTTGGAG
>SNQJ01S0191660.1:5370-23327 GCA_010110895.2 Picea sitchensis
TGATAAGACAATAATGAGTCATCTATACATTTTTCCAACAATGCATCATATACCAATGGAACCACATCGATCTATCTTCATCATGTATCAATGACAACTCATTGATCCATCTTCATCTATGCATTCTCATTTAGGACAATACATATTATATTACA
Organism: Picea sitchensis; assembly: GCA_010110895.2. Lineage (NCBI taxonomy): Eukaryota > Viridiplantae > Streptophyta > Pinopsida > Pinales > Pinaceae > Picea > Picea sitchensis. Next base: position 5,526 of record SNQJ01S0191660.1, read on the forward strand.
TAAATCATCAATCAATCAATCCTTTGACATCAATCAATCTCTTGACATCAATCAATGACATCAATCAATCAAACCATTGGCATCAATGACAACATGATCTAACAGGAATATCAATCCATAGTAAAGAATGATGTATGAGATGTGGTCCCAGATCGAAGGAGAAATCAATGGTAAGTTCAAAATGGATCTACAAAACGAACATGTCGTTGATGGCAGTATTGAAAAGTATAAGGCTAGATTTGTGGCTCGAGGATTCTCTCAGAAGGAGGGCATTTACTATGAGGAGACATTTGCTCCTGTAGCGAGATATACCTTGATTAGGACTATACTTTCATTGGCCACAGTAATGAAATGGAAGGTGCATCAGATGGATGTGAAGACAACCTTCTTGAATTGTGAAATAAAAGAGGAAGTATATGTGGAGCAACCACAAGGGTTCGAGGTACATGAAAAGGAGACGCATGTGTGCAAATTGAAGAAGGATTTATATGGATTAAAGTAGGCACCCAAAGCATGGTATGGTAAGATCGACAGTTTTCTGATGATCTTAGGATTTACAAAGAGAAGTGTAGATCCTAACCTTTACTTTAAAGTTGTGGATGATGGTGCGGTAATACTACTGTTGTATGTGGATGACCTATTTCTAACAGGTGTGGAAAAACTAATCTCAGAGTGTAAGAGAAAACTGGTTGTTGAGTTTGAGATGAAAGATCTTGGGATGATGCATTACTTTTTGGGTCTTGAGGTATGGCAGAGACAAGATGAAATGTTTCTGAATCAAGGGAAGTATGCAGTGGAAATCCTGAAGAGGTTCAAAATGTTGGATTGCAAGGCAATGGCTACACATATGGTATCAAATCTGAAGTTGCGGGATATGAATTTAGAGACTGTGGATGTTACTTTATACATGAAAATGGTGGGTTCGTTGATGTACTTGACGAACACAAGATCAAATATATGTTTTGTTGTGAACACCCTGAGTCTGTATATGGAGCAGCGCAGGTAGGTTCATTTGGTCGTTGTAAAACATGTGATAAGGTACCTTAAGGGTACATTGGATTATGGTCTCAGGTATGTGACAAACCATGAGTTCAAGTTATATGGATATTCAGATTCAGATTGGGCCGACAATATTCCTGATTGGAAGAGTACTTCGGCATATTGCTTCAGTCTAGGCTCCAATATGGTTTCGTGGAGCAGTAGGAAGCAGTTATGTGTAGCACTTAGTACGGTTGAGGATGAATATGTGGCAGCATGTGCAACATGTAGAGAAGTAGTGTGGCTTCAGAAGCTATTGTCTGGGTTATTTGGTCTCAAAATGGAGGCGACCTGCATTTGGTGTGACAACCAGAGTTGCATGAAGTTGTTAGAGAATGCAGTGTTCCATGACAAGTCGAAGCATATTGAGATCAAATATCACTATATTAGGGATATGGTGCAGAGGGGAGCAGTGAGGCTCCAGTACGTGACTACCGAGGAGCAGGTTGTGGACGTGTTGACCAAGCCACTATCAAGGACAAAGTTCAAGCACTTCAAGGACAAGCTTGGCGTGGTCCCTCTTTAGAGGGAGTGATGAGGTACATATGCATTGTGGGGTAGTGGATGTCTTGGGGACATGCTGTAGCTATTTGAGAGCTACCCACGGGCCTTGTATGCATTGGTTGTGAAGTCATAGAGGTGCACATGATGAGGTATAGATGCATTGTGGGGTAGTGGATGTCATGGTGACTTGTTGAAGCTATTTGAGAGATACCCAAAGGCCTTGGATGCATTGAATGTGAAGTCATGTTGTACTATGGATATCCGATGATGTATAGATTCATATGTTCAATAGTCAATGGTCATGGGCTTGTCTGGCAACAAAGAATACCTTCCTAGTTAAGAGAGAGTGTTGATATTTTGATGTAACTACATACGATATTCTTTTCTATTTGTATTGGTCAAACCTCAAGAAGGTTATTGTAATCTTAATGTATAAATCGGCTCAAAAGAAATTATTATTTTATTGTTATCCCTATTGTAAAAGTCAAAACGGCCCCTCTTAGGGTTGTGTCTTTTCAGGAGTCAAGTTATGTCAATAAATAGAGGTTGAGTTCCTCTCATTTGTATACACACACAACTCGTCTTCTCTTGTGTATTTGGAGCATAGCAAAGGAGGTCTAGCGCAAGAGGTCTTGGTCTATTTGTGGAGAGCTATAACGTGACATTGTACTGGTTGAAGGAATCTATATTGAAGAATCAGTTGTTGGGTTTTCTCCCCCACGAGAGTTTCCCAGGTTATATCTTGTGTTTTGTGATTGTTTATCTTTCAGTGATCCTATTACATGCAATTGTTAATGAATGTTAGAGAAGATAATTGTAACTTCTAAAGTTATAACAACCAGAAACCATGGAGTCCTACAGGAGTAAGAATTCCAAGAGTCTGTGAGGCAAAATTGGAGGTGTCAACCAAAATATTAGAAATTCAACAAGTGAACAATTTGTTGTTTCGTTAAAATATGTAAAAGAAAAGGTTGTTGCTTGGGCAGGTGAAAGACCGGAACAAAGATAAAAATATAAAGGAGACTGAATTTGAGATAGGTGAGATTTTCTGAAATAATATAACTGATATTTTAGGGGATGCTAACTAGGCTAGATTAAAACATTTAGAATACAAGAAAAGGAAATTTTTGGAAGACAAAGAGGTTGAATGGAGATTGAAAAGTAGGGCTACTTGGCTATAATTAGGGGATGAAAATAGAAATTTTTTTCATAAATTTGCTAACCATCGAAAAAACACTAATACTATTTGGAAGATGACAAATGAGGAAGGGTGGTTGTTAGGAATTTAAGGACTTAGCAGATTTAGGTGTCAGTTAATATCTACAAAGAGCCAACATGAATAAATATTATGGAAATTATTAAATTGGTTTCATACTTTTCCTAAATGGTGACAAAAGAGGATAGCAATGACATATATGACGTGATATCTAAGAATGAGTTATTTTCTATCATTTCGACATTTAAGGACAAAAGTCCTAGCCCCAATGGTTGGGCAATGGAGTTATATTTGGGATTCTTTGACTCATTAGGTGATGACTTATTAAGGGTTGTGGAGGAGGTTAGGACTTTTGGAAAGCTTATGGGATCATTCAACTCAACATTCATTGCTTTGATTGCAAAGGTTGATAAGCCTAGAACATTTGATGACTTTAGACCTATTTGGCTTTGTAACTGCATTTATAAGATCATTTCAAAGGTGTTGGTTTTCAAACTAAAGAAGTTCCTCTCTGATATGATTTCCCCATAACAATTTGGCTTTTTGGAAGGGAAACAAATCCATGAAGCTATTGGATCTGCACAAGAATGTCTTCACTCTATTAGATAAAAAAAGATACCCGCCATGGTGTTAAAACTACATCTTTCTAAGGCATATGATAGGCCTTGTTGGTTATACGTAAGTCTTCTACTAATACAAATCGGTTTCATACTAGATGTTTTCAATTGGATAATGCGTTGTGTTTCCACTATTTCATTTGTTGTACTTATTAATGGGTTTGGCTCTTTCTTTTTCATTGCGACAAGAGGACTAAGGCAAGGATGCCCTTTGTCTCCCTATTTATTCTTACTAGTGGAAGAGAGGCTTAGTAGGTCTGTTCAAAAAGCCAAAAGAAACAAAGTTATTCAAGGGATTAGGATTGCATTGAAAGAATACCTTACTCATCTTTTATTTTTATATGATGTATTACTTTTCACTGATGGTTCTCTAGTTGAAGGGAAAAAGTGGTAGGAGATTCTTCATTTGTATTACAAGCCTACGAGAATGGAAATTAATTTATAGAAATCTACAAGTAGTTTCAATAATATAAATGAAAAGCTACAAGGTTTTATAAGGAAACTTTTCCCATACATAAATTTGGATTCAGATGTCGACCTTAAATACTTGGGCTTCATTCTAAAACCAAATCGATATAACAAGCATGCTTAACATTGGCATGTTGGCAAAATTGAGAAAAAAAAATACACTTCTAGTGTAATAGGTGGTTGTCTTGGGGTGGGAGATTGACTCTAGTTAAGGTTGTATTGGAGGCAATTCCTATGTACTGGTACTCCTTAATGCACATTCCCAAAGGGGTTCTTGAGAAGATAAGGATAATTTTTTTTAATTTCCTAAGGAAAGGGAACTTGAATCAAGGAGGTTATAATCTTGTTAAATGGAAAACCCTTGCTCAACCAAAGAGTGAAGGGGTTTTGGGCCTCAAACATATTCATCTATTTGGAAATTCTCTGGGTTGAAAATGTCTTTGGAATCTTATCAATAGAGAAAGTCCATGGAAAATATTAATTACGCAGAAATACCTCATTCCAGGATCACTCTTGCATTGTTTTATTGCACAATCTATACTTGCCTAAATCCTAAAGGCAAGTAGGCCTAGATTGACATAAAACGGAGGTAGTCCTTGTTAGAATAAAAGAGATGTGCTCGTTTTTCCATATACAATATAGCAATATTGTCACCCAATCATAGGCACAAAGGCCACCCTCGAGCACCTTAACCTTAACAAACATAGTAATTCTGGAAGTAGACCGATAGCCAACCAAGGTAGCACACCTTTCTCCAAGGCTAGCACGCCAAGCAAGAATAACCAAAGACCAAGAAGAAAGTCCAAACCATAACCAAGAGAAACTCCAACCAAAATCCAAAATCTAAGTTGCAGCAGTTGTAGCTTTACTCCCTCTCCAAACTTGCACATCACTAGTCTTTTGCAGTTGTGAGAGTAAGAGTGTCAAATGAGCTCTAGCGCCCTCTATTTATACTTCTCTATCTCACTTGACTGGGTCGACTTCTCTTTCTAGAGGTTAATAACTCAATATTGAATATTCTCTTGAGACAACTTGTCTTCTAGGGTTATTATCCAACGTTTTAGGGTTTCTCTTGCTTCCCGAAATATTCTAGTCTTGTCAAAAGTTACACGTGAAGGTCAATACCTCCCGCAACTACCATAATATCAACACTCCCTCCTAGCTAGGGAGGTATTAAAGGCAATGGTTTTGAGCACAAATGGACCATTCAACTGGTAGCATCATCATAGCCACACATGCTATCTCATGATCACGTAGATCAAATCATGACAACATCATCACTATTAGTATCATTTGATAGCATCAACTGCATCATCTCTCGAAGCCATAGTCCATCTGAGTAATCGAGCATGATGTTGAATAAGTCACTCACTCCATAGAGTGATATAAGAACCATTCTTCTAATCCGGACATATGCCCTAGAAGAATAATTGTTCCAACAGATGTTGAAAGCCACACCATGGGCTACAAGGACTATTCTTCTAATCTGGACATACATCCTAGAAGAATGTCTGTCATGGACCATTTTCCCTCCGACCACTGTTGTGAGCTCATGGAAAATGTTTGTCCACCAACAATCTTTCAACCTCGACCATCCTCCATAGGAAGGATGTCTATCACCAACAATTTTTCATGTCTGGACCATTCTCTGCCTGGAGAATCTCTGTCCATCAACACACTGACTATCCATCTAGCTGGAAATCAACTCCAAGACTAGTGGTAGTCTCCATGGAAATCAGATAGTAGCATATTGTTTTTATAATGCCATCCAATAGAACACAAATATGTCTATCCATAGTAGTATACAACTACTATCCAGTGGTACACAACCACTCCTAGTAACACACAACTACTAACCTATGACACATAGTCACTACCAGTGGATCACATCCACTACAATAGCATGCAACTACTCTCCAGAGACATACAGTTTCCACAACAATAATATCATCTGATATCAACCTGTATAAACAATATCATGATACAAACTGAGTCATCTGGGTCATTCTTCCAGTCACATCTGTGAGATTTGGAAGAGAATTTTCCCTCAGAAAGTAAAACATCATCCATGGGATATCTAGACTATTCTTCCCAAGCATACAAGAATAATTGTCCCTAATTTCTGAGCCTAAACCATTCACCTCACTAGGCCATTCTTCCGACACTAATCATAGTTCAACCTGGAGAGAATTAGTCTGCCCTAGGGAATGCATGTCCCTGATTGTTGAACCTGGACCATTCACCTAACTAGGCCATTCTTCCGACACTAATCACAATACAACCTAGAGAGAATGAGTCTTCCCTAGGGAATGAATGTCCAAACCATTTCCTAATGGAAATGATTGTCCTGCACCAACCTCCAAAACATACCATTCTTTGTGTTAATATTATGGTAGTTGCGGGAGGTATTTACCTCCACATGTGAACCTGACGAGAATAGAAGACCCCGGGAAGCAAGAGAAACCCTAATGAGTTGGCTAATAACCCTAGAAGCCTTGTCGACTCAAGAAGATAATTTATATTAGGCTATTAGCCTCCAAGAGAAGAATTCGGCCAAAAATAATAATAATATACTGAACAGACACATATCCAGAAAGAGAAGTCGGCCCCAACAAAAATGGCAGAACCACTATAAATACAGGGCGTCAGTTCTTATTGGACAACATCTCAGAATTGCAGTTCCCGGTTTGGTGCGCACTACAATTGCAGTCTTGTGTGCAGGTTTGGAGGAGAGTTTTTGGTGCAGCTGCAGCAACAAGAAGTTTCAGTATTGGCTTGAATATCTCTTGGCTAGGGTTTGGACTATCTGATCAGCTTTTTGTGATGCGCTATCCTTGGGGAAAGGTGCGCTACTCTTTTTTTGGCTATCTAGCCTAGGGTTTGCTTCCGGAGGAATTATCAGTCAAGGTTAAGGTGCTCGGAGAGAGGCTTCGGCCTATGGTTGGGTGACGAGGGTATCGTCAATGGTAAAACGAGCACACCATCTTCTATATTCTAACACTTCGAAACTTCTCACAACTGTGAACTTCGAAAGAATGATTGCCTGGTGAGAAAGACCATTCTACTTGACCACTACTCAGAGTGACTTCCAAGAATAATGACTATCCTAGACCATTCCCCCACATTGGCCACAAGGGGAATCATTGTCTATGATACATCAACAATATATCAGACCATTTTCATTACAAAAATAACTGTTCGATTTGGACCATTTTCTGAACTGGAAAATGCCTGTCTGTTAGAAATCTTGGGCCACTTTTAGGACTAGAAGGTGGTTGCCCAACCTAAACCATTTTATGAACTGGAAGATGACTTCCCATATATCATATCAGTGCTCTCTCCCAACCTGGGAGTAATATCTTCATTTTCCAATAAAGAGGTCATCTCCACGAGTACCAACTTGTCCCTTAAGTACACAAAATTTTCATCTTGGACAAAGGCTTTACCAAAATATATGTTATATTCTCATCTCTGGAGATATACTGGAGAACCACTTCTCCCCTCTGGACTCTATTTGATCTCAATGTGCTTCAACCTGTCATGGAACACTGGGTTCTCTGAAAGCTTCACGCAACTCTAATTATTACAATATATCACGCTCGAATCCATAACCTGATCAAACAATCTAGAAACTAGCTTATGGAGCCACACTGCTTTCGTACAAGCATCACAAGCTGCAATATACTCTGCTTCAATAGTGCTTAGTGCAACAGACTTTTGTTTCATGCTAGCCCAGGACATCGTGGAAAAGCTCAAAATGAAATATATCCAAGTAACACTTCTTTTGTCATTTGCACTCCCTGCCCAATCTGAATCGATAAATCCATGTAGTTGTATATCATAACTCAAGCGTCCCACATAGAAAATATGTGGCTGAGTATTCTCCAAATACATTAACGAGCCATTCAATTGTTGATACAAATACGGGTCTTCTAGATCAAATTCTCTCAACTTCTTTGGATATTTCATCATGGGAGTTTGCCATGGATTTACAATCCATCATCCTGGACTTTTGAGGAACCATTTCAATATACTTCATAGGAAGTTTTCACCACGCTTTTTTTGTACATGAGAGGCTTTGCACCAAGTTTGCTTGAATCCATATAAGATCTTCTTCCATCTTCATCCAAGGGTCTCTTTATGGTATACCTCAAAACCTTGAGGTTTCTCTACATATGCTTCTCCTTCAATTACTCTGTTGTGAAGAAGTTTGTTTACATTCATCTGATGTAAACTCCAACCCATGGATACTGCAGGAGATATAATGGCTCAGGTAGAGGTATATCTGGTTACTAGAACAAGTTTTCATCGTAATATTCTCCCTCCTACTGGGAGAACCCTCTAGCCATGAGTCCTTCTTTGTATCTATCAATGCTCAAGTCTTTTTCACAATATCTCATATACATTGTTCTTCATCACAACTTCTTTCCATTCCTTCTGCCTGACTGCTTCTAGTGGGTTCAAAATGGTTCAATTGATTATTCTGAATTTTCTTTCTTTCTTGTAATCTTCATGTTCTTCCTCATGTTTCTCTTCAATGTTGGAGTCATGGAATCTTCTATAGACTACATGCCCTTCTTTCCTGAAGGAACCAACCTTCTACCATAGGAACATAAATGTTTATGGACAAATAAGGATATTCAAGGATTCTTTTCGAATAATACTTCTTCTAGAGTCAAGTTGAACACGTGTTGCTTATCATGGTTGCTACTTCCAATGAAGAACATGGGCAGATACTTCATGGTATTCAAATATTCTTCAATGGATCATATCGTTGGGGATTAGCTCCCTCTTAATCCCAACGTCATGCCTGAATGAGTAATATGCATGCTCTTCTTTTGGAATTTTGTGATCAGTGTCCTCCATTTGAGAGAGTCCATGCTTCTGTCTGTTGCATCTCTCTTTGCTTTCTACAAAGTGTCACAAGCATGTTCTGGTTTCCTCTTGATTCTTGACTTCCTTCGAGTCTAACTCCTCTGAGTCTCTTTAGGTTTGTCTTTATCTGTTCTGATTGCTTCCCATATGGCAGTTGTGTCATCCTTATAAACTTCTTCTATGACAACTTCCACAAGGATTGTTCATCAAACATATTTCATAAGGGTACCTGCCCAGAACAAGAATAACAAGAGCAAACAAGAAATATCTATCTAGAAGAAATGTTCGTTCAACTTGCGAACAAGTACAATAAGCATCTATATCAATATTATTCATATGCAATCAAGTATTCATTGCACCTAGCAATAATAGAATCTTTCAAAGAATGTTTTCGCAATTTGTACTATAGCAACTATCACCCTTGATATACACAAATTTGAAGCTTAACAATTTAATCAAACCTGGAACCTAAAGCGTCAACTGCTATGGAGGGTGCCATTATTCCTCTAAATGCACTGAATCCAAGATTACAGCTTGAACAAGGTCTCTAATACTTTTCCTGCAAACACACTCATGTTTTGCTAGATGATATAACTTAGATAGCATAAACAAGTGAATACCTTTGAAACCTTGTAGCATCCCTGATCCGGATTATTTTCAGCACGAAATGAGAGCGGAGATATAATAAAGAAATGCATAGAGATGTCGCAGATATTCAATAATATAACATAAATGTATCAAAGATGCAACCATAAACACAAATATACAGTAATACATGATTTCTATTAATGAAATAAATGTACAGAGACTGTAAAAATACAGAGTGAAAGACTCGCTAGAATGGTGACAACTTATCTCTGAGAAGAGATGTGACGGCTACTCGCATTCGCAAGAAGATGATTACAATGAGGCTCTGAAGACCTTTTTACAATAAACATGAATGAAAAAAACCCTAGACATCCAAAAATCTAACCCTAGGAGATGAAACACCAAAAGTCATGTGGGCCCCATTTGGGTAAGTTAGTACATCAACTTCCCGGGGTCGTAACTTTTGCATACGATCTCTGTTTTAGGCGTATGATAGACCGTTGGAAAGGTATTGTCGAGGAGATTCATTTTGGGGGATCAATAATGCCTTTTTATATCATTGAGAATCTCGATCCATAAAAACCTTCATTTAGGCCCTCAAAATGGCCCCATAAATTAAAACTGCTAAAAATAGTAAATTGCCAAAATTGTCAGAAAACTATTTTGAGTCAGTTGGAAAAGGTGGGTGGTCACCAATATCCACCTGGATCAATACTCCCTCCTTAGGAAGCAATGGTCTCCATTTCATTGAGTGCCTGGGGGAGAGGGAAATGTGTTTGTTGAATCTGCATCTTTGTGAGTTGCTTGCCTTGTTGGAGACGTCGTGTTGCTCAGTTTACGAAAGTCTGTCATGAACTTGTTGAAGCTGAGGATGTTCAATAAGTCGAGCTACACGAGAGGATTGTGTGCATAAGGAATCTTTGTGCTTTGCTGCAACCTTGTCGACCTGCTTCTGTTGGATAAAAGGTGCTTCGGGTGAGGCTGTAGTGGTTGCAGTGTCCTTTTGTTCCCATTTTGAACAGATTATGAAGAAGCTGAATTTTGCAGTATGAGATACTACCTTGTAGAATTGTTTACTTGGAACAATAGTCGGAACTACCTCTGGTATTCTGTAGAGATGACCCCCCAAAGTAACAATGATACTACAGGGTCGAGACTCATAAACAACATGGTGTCTCCACATATATGGTTGGCCCAAGAGGACATCATAGACATCCAGTGGGACAACATCACATAATACCTCATCCTTGAAGGGTTGGATGCCATATGACAGTCGACACTGTTGGCTGACACAGAGATATCGTCCTTGGTGAATCCACCGGATGTTGTATCTCTGTGGGTGTGGTGTTGTCGACAATCCCAATTTTTTGACGACCTTTGCTGAGATGAGGTTCTTATGGCTTCCGCTATCAACAATAAAATGCAGCGGGGTCCCCTTCACCCACATCTGTGAATGAAAAAGGCACTCCCCCTCTTCAGGATCTGTTGGTTCTTCTGGTTAAATTGTTGTGGTCGCAACAATAGGAGTGGGGTTTGCGTCAATGATTTGTCCTTTACCAGTAATTTCAAAATCATATTCTGAATCAGGGTTTGACTCCTTGTCTTTGATCTCAACCACCAATGACTATTTTGAGCGACATTCATCGGTGTTGTGCAAGGGGATTTTGTGGAAATCACACCATTTTCCGGTGTCCTTTGTCTTCCTGTGACCCTTCTTTTCCTATGGCTTGGACTGGTTTTCGAGAGACTTTTTTTTAGGGTTGTCTTTGTCATACTTTGGTTGTTGCGGATTTGTAGACTCGAACTCTCATTTGTTCTAGTGCTTAAATTTTTGCTCGATTTTAACAACATATCGATAAGCAACATCGAGTGATGAGATGTCCAGAAAATCCATTTTAGTTTGGATGTATCTATGTAGAGTCCCATGATATTTTAGAACCAAATTTTGTTCGAAGTCTTTGATACCCATCTTGGTGCGCAAGGTATGGAAGGTATTGGTAAACTCCGGAACTGCTTGGCCCCTCTCTTGCCGCAATGTGGTCCATCTCATGTATTGGTTCTCATAGTTGCCAACATGGTAATACTGTTCCTTTACCACATCCACAAAAAAATCTCAAGTGGGCTCGACCCTATATATTCTAGACTCCTTTGTGGAACTTTTCTCCCAGTAAGTTTCCCACCAATGTTTGACATGGGGAGAGATTTAAGGAGTGCGAAGGTGATATTTTCTCTGTCGAAAAAATTGTGAACAGAGAAATAACCTTCTAGTAGATTTAACCATTTGTCTAGGGCTTATGCATCTATCTGTCCTTCAAATACAGAAATATCAAAATTAACTTATACCTTGAAAGGAGAGGTGCCTCCAAAGTGGCCACTTGATGAATATGTGTCTGCTGCTATCGACAGGCGTTGAAAGATGTGGGAAAAATTCTCCATCATTTTGTCCCTCTGTCGCGTGAGAGCTTGCTCAAGCAACAGATTGATAAGATTGTCTACTCCGTCATTTTTTCTTTTCTTCTGCCATTAAGGGTTTCTTGGGTATGCAAGAGTGATTTTCCTCAAGAGAGACAAGCTCGAAACCCAACTTTCTATACTCGAACCTCGTCGGGGACATGCACTAAAAAAACGATCAAGAACAGTCTGTTATGATACCACTGATCCAGATTGATTTTCGGCATGAAATGAGAGCGGAGATATAACACAGATAACAGATATATATCGAAAATATAACTAGAGGCAAAGATATACAGTAATACACGATTTCTATTAATGAAAGAAATGTACAGAGACTGTAAAAATACAGAGTGAAAGACTCGCTAGAATGGTGGCAGCTTATTTCTGAGAAGAGATGTGATGGCTACTCACATTTGTAAGAAGATGATTACAATGAGGCTATGAAGGTATTTTTACAATAAACAGGAATGCCAAAAACCCTAGACATCCAAAAACCTAACCCTAGGAGATGAAGTGCCAAAAGTCATGTGGTCCCCGTTTGGGTAAGTTAGTACATCAACTTCCTGGGGTCGTAACTTTTGCATACGATCTTTGTTTTAGGCGTATGATAGCTCATTGGAAAGGGATCATCGAGGAGATTCATTTTGGGGGCTCAATCATGCCTTTAGTTATCATTAAGAATCTCGATCGCAAAAAACCTTCATTTACGCCCTCAAAATGGCCTCGGAAGTTAAAACTGCTAAAAATAGTAAATTGTCAAAATTGCCAGAAAACTGTTTTGAGCGAGTCGGAAAAGTTGGGTGGCCACCGATATCCACCTGGATCAATCCCCCATATTGTCTTCCAATGTGAAACTAGATACCATCTTGACAAAAAGAGATTAGAAACTCAATCAGAATATTCAATGATTAGAACAAGCTAGAAACTCTAAAATTTCAACTTTGACCACAAAATCAATTTGACCAGAATTCAACCATTGACTTTGAATTTGACCATTCAACCTTTGACTTTGACCAAAATTCAAACCTGATGTTTTTGCTAGTTGAGAGTACCAAGAGGTGCGCTAGGATAGGACGCACTAGGATGTCAAAGAATTAGGTCAAATGTTTCATCTTAAGTGCCAGAACATAAGGGTTAGGGTTTGTTGGCGCTGCATAATCAAAAAACCTAGATGTAGTTGTAACTGGTGCCAGAACGAGCTTAAAAAATAAATTCCAAATCTATCTTCGAGTGGTTATATTGTCTGAAAATAGTGTGGGCCCATAACCTGCTAGAATAAAAGAGATGTGTTATTTTTTCCATAGAAAATATAGCAATATTGTCACCCAACCATAGGCAAAAAGGCCACCCCTGAGCACCTTAACCTTGATAGATAGAATAATTCTGGAAGCAGATCGATAGCCAACCAAGGTAGCACACCTTTCTCCAAGGCTAGCGCACCAAGAAAGAATAACCAAAGACGAAGTAGAAATTCCAAACCATAACCAAGAGAAATTCCAACCAAAAGCCAAAATCGGAGTTGCAGCAGCTGCAACTGCAATCTCTCTCCAAACTTGAGCACCACTAGTCTTACACAATTGTGAGAGTAAGAGTGTCAAATGAGCTCTAACGCCCTCTATTTATACTTCTCTATCTCACTTGACTGGGCCAACTTCTCTTTCTGAAGGTTAATAACTCAATATTAAATATTCTCTTGAGATGACTTGTCTTCTAGGGTTATTATCCAACGTTTTAGGGTTTCTCTTGCTTCCCGGAATATTCTAGTCTTGTCAAAGGTTACACGTGGAAGTTAATACCTCCCGCAACTACCATAACATAAAAAGTCCTATCACTGTCACCCCAATATGATATCTCTTGCTATTTAGGAGGAGAATAAACTCACTCCAAGGGAGACATTCCAAGACCTAGTTGGTTGATGAAGGGAGATAAGACAAAGGTAAAACCCACCCCTCTCTCTAGGTCACTCAAAAGGAAGAAGTCACTTGGTATTGTTTGGGGTTAAGGAGAAATTCAAGGTGAATGATACATGTCCCTTACCATTGAAACAACAAACGTTAGCAATAACCAATGATATCAATGTTTCAAATTAATGACTTCAAAATAGAAGATATGCTACCAAAACACTTTTATGCATGAAAAGATAAATGTATAGCAGGAACAATATGTCCAAAAATTGCAAGTTATAATGGTAAGAATGATATAAATACTTTTGCAATTTGATGGTACTTTTGTCACATACAATTCCAAGATTTAAAACAAGTTAACAAGTAACTTCAATGGGATTTCAAAAATACTTGTAACAACAGTAAACTAAGTAATGATGACAACAACAAAACCACTTCAGAAAAGTACTTAAATTAGGAAATTAAACAAACACTTTAGCATATAATGATAGTAGTTTACCTAGTACTAGTGTTGGGTGGTTTTATGGATAGTTAAGGGTTGTTAAGGGGCTGTAATGATGGTTGTAACAACAGTTACACCAACAACAATCTTCAACAACCTTCAAAATTTTTCATTTGGAATGATAGAAAAGGGAAGATTAGTGCCTTGGGTGATAACACCTAGGCTAGCACAAATTCCTGGGTAGTATTTTAGGCTAGTATGCTTGTTAGGGATGAAAAATAAAGGTTGTAGCAATTATTCTAGAAACAATAGTGTGGTTGTTAGTGTTAGTAAGATATTCGAGAATATAGTTTGAAAGTTTGTTTTGATCTCATTCACCCACAAGAGTATAGAAATCAGTGCCTTTAGGGTTTTATGGAGTCAATAATAGTAAAAATATCACTTGGGAAATAAAATAATGATAATACTTATCTAAGGGAAGAGGTAGATGCAAGAGGTGTTGGCACTTCAAGGCCTTATGCATATAAGTCTTCAAGGGAGGTATTGCTAGAGAGTAGGCACTTCTAGGCCCTAGCGTTTCTTCCTTCCTTAGCTTTTTTGAAAGAAAAGTGATTGGTGATTAGAATGAAGTTACTAGAGAGATATCACTTTAGGGATCTAATAATCACTCCCAAAAATGCATAATTGGCAAGATCAAGCTAGTAGAAGAGTCGTAGGGAGAAAAAAACATTTGATGTTTCTCCCCTAGGGTTTAAACAAACAATTTCATAATCTTAGACATGAAACAAGTAAATTTTACCACAAACATCCATTACATGAATAAAAATGCAGTTTTTCTAAATACTTCACCAAGAATAATCAAGTCAAACCCTAGTTGAAGACCATTCCACCATGAAAAATTCCAAAATACACCACCATAAAGTTCTTCCAAGAGATGCGCACTAGTTATTTAAGCCAATGACCCTTAAAGAAGGAGAAAATTTCAGTCCACCACTTGTTTTTTCAATTTTACACTTGGAATTCTTGTTTTTTCAACTTCTCTCTTCACTCTTGATCAAGACTATTGATAACCTCCATCCTAGCCTTCCTAGATGCTTCCTTTATGCCTTCCTCATGTTCTTCAGGTGTGATATTAAGGCACTATTGTGGCTCTAAAATAGTATGGTTGATAATGTTGACTTGATCATGATCCCCATTGTTCAAAGGGAATTCCTGCTCCCAATGTGATTCTCTGCATTGGAAACACTATGGTTTCTCCTCTACCATGTTTATGGGGGGCTAAGGTGTTAGGGACCTCTTTATCATTCTTGGGCTTGAAACCTTGACCACCCCTTTGGAATTTCCATTTATAAGGAGGTCTAGGAGCTTGTTGTTGGGATCTTTCTAGGTTGAAAATCCTATTCATCATTAGCTCTTGGGTTTTACCATTCCATCTACAATCAATTGTAGCTTTTCCAAGCTAGAGCCAATATCTGAGGCAACCTCTACATTGTGAAGTACTTTGGGTTTAACATCCATCTTGACTCTTGGGGCGGAGAAGGGTTCTACCTTGGATGATGATAGGTTATTTTAATTTTTCATAGCCATCTCATAGGCTTCTTGAATTGTTTTAAGAGCTTTATCTATGACAAGGAAACCCATTTGTCATGTAAAGGCCTTGGTGTAAAGAAAGAGAAGAAAGGTGTTTGAAGGGTAGTGGCTTGTTGGGATCTATTGTACTAGCCTCTCAAACTTATCATGGAATTCCCTAACAGTTTCATTCTCAAATTTTATGATGTTGTTAAGCCTTGTTTGTAACATGTTGGGGTCTTCCTTGACACTCCATATTTTGAGGAATTATTCCTCTAATTTGTCCATAGATGTAATACTAGCACCAGGAAGACCGTTATACCATATTCTAGCACTATCATAGAAGGTAGCAAAGAACAACTTTATTTCCAAGTCTTCAGCATCATAATTGATGGGATGAAGTTGGAAAAAGGCCTAGAAATGGCTCATGTGGTCCTCAGTGCTGACTACATCATTAGCAATGAACTTAGGCAACCATTTCTCATACCTAGGGGGAATTTGTTGAGGGTATCCTAGACTGCATGTCATGTCTAATGGATTAAAAAAATTGGATGCCCATTGCTTTTGGTTATTAGCCTAATTTGGATTCTGGGTCTGATTTTGAGCGTTAGACATTGTGCTTATGGGAATATTACCTCCAAAGAGTGATTTTACTACAAGAGAGTTTCAGAAAGGATTTTTTCTGTAATATTTGGGAGGATTGGTGTATCTCCCTGAACTTTGTGGAGTCGCCAAATAATATTTTCAAGATCACCAAAGGGATGAGGGAATCACCCTCAGTGGAGTCACTAGGTAAGCTTTGTGAAATGAAGGCTTTGAATAAAGTCTTACCGAAAAAATTTTGTTCGAGGAAAATTGACTCGGTGTTCCCCAAAAACGACGCCAATTTTTTTATCGCACAATCTATACTTGCCCAAATCCTAAAGGAAAGTAGGTCTAGATTGACGTAACATGAAGGTAGTCCTATCACTGTCACCCCAATAGGACACCTCTTTCTATTTAGGAGGAGAATAAACTCACTCCAAGGGAGACGTCCCAAGACCTAGTTGGTTGATGAAGGGAGATAAGAAAAAGGTAAAACCCACCCCTCTCTCTAGGTCACTCAAAATGAAGAAGTCACTTGGTATTGTTTGGGGTTAAGGAGAAATTCAAGGTGAATGATACTTTCCCCTTACCAATGAAACAACAAACATTAGAAATAACCAATGATATCAATGTTTCAAATTAATGACTTCGAAATAGAAGATATGCTACCAAAACACTTTTATGCATGAAAAGATAAATGTATAGCAGCAACAATATGTCTGGAAATTGCAAGTTATAATGACAAGAATGATATAAAGACTTTTTCAATTTGATGGCACTTTTGTCACTTACAATTCCAAGATTTAAAACAAGTTAACAAGTAACTTCAATGGGATGTTATAAATACTTGTAACAACAGTAAACTAAGTAATGATGTAAACATCAAAACCACTTCAGAAAAGTACTTAAATTAGACAATTAAACAAACACTTTAGCATATAATGATAGTAGTTTTCCTAGTACAAGTGTTGGGTGGTTTTATGGAAAGTTAAGGTTTTTTAAGGGGTTGTAATGATGGTTGTAACATCAATTACAACAACAACAACAACCTTCAAAAACCTTCATAATTTTTCACTTGGAATGATAGCAAAGGGAATATTAGTGCCTTGGGTGATAGCACGAAGGCTAGCACAAATTCGTAGGTAGTTTTTTAGGTTAGTATGATTTTTAGGGCTGAAAAATAAAGGTTGTAGATGCGATTATAGTAGTATCAGTGTGGTTTTTAGTGTTAGTAAGAGCTTCGAGAAGATAGTGTTGGCAAATTCAGTGGATAGAATGCAGTGATAGTTGTTGTCATTAATGGCAATAGTAGAGACAGTAGGATAAGAAGGATAAAACCCCGTGGGGATTTGGAAGTAAAATCTCAGGAGGAACAGCGTTGAAGAAAACGCGCACAACAAGAGCTTACAGAAGAAAAAGGAAGAAGAGTCAGTGACCGTTGGATCCCATCCAAATTTCCCGAAAGAACCAGGACCGTCCGATCTGTAGAAGCTGCGAGAGAGATAAATTCATCGGAGAATCGGGGATCGCGATTTCAAAGTG
>SNQJ01S0191661.1:0-27164 GCA_010110895.2 Picea sitchensis
TGAACATTAGCACTAGTTTGACGGCGGGGAAACTTTAAGACGAGAGGTAAGAACCTGCGCATCTGTTATAGCAGGTTCCCCCAAACCCAATGGTAGTTTTTCTTTTTTATTGCTTTCATGAACAAAACTAGGGACCCAAAGGGCAGATACATCAAAACCAAACCAAAAGTTCTGATCAAGGTTCCTTCTAACCTTTTAGGAGGAAGGAACACTCCACCCATAAAATTTGCAGAACGATACCGAAAAATAGGGGTTAGCTCAACCAAAAGAGCTAAAGAAGTATCTGAAGAGAACAAAACCGGGGAAACTATAGAGCAAAAAATTGAAACATCAACAATAGTGGAACATGAGGCAAGCCCACTCAAGCCTTCATCAGAACCAACCAACACAACCTTTTCCTTTTCATCACCATCACGGGACTCTAACTTTGTAGATATCATTGACCCTAAACAAGTGAATTCTCTTTTTGGCAGTTCAACCAATATAATTTTATCCCAAGTTGAAACAAAAACTTTGGCACCAATAGTTTCAATAGGCTCGAGTAAAGTCCTGTACATCCAAATAGTAGGTAAATCTTCCTATCAAAGAGATACCCTTCATGGAAAAGAACCTTGGGACACTTTTTTATCTTCAAGGATAAAACTATTCAGGTATTCTCTCTTTGGGAATCAAATTAGTATGGATGATCACGAGTATCACAACCATGCGAGACACGATGAGGGAGAAGAAGTTGGAAACCAAATAGAAACCACCTTTGGGTTTCCAATCTTGGATACCACACAAAATGTCAACATGAAGAACATTCCACTCTCTGCACTACCCACCTTTTATGGTAAAAGCAGTGAAGACCCATATACCTTCCTATTTGAGTATGTCATCTTGTGTAGAATCTACAACTACTTGCAAGATGCCCATAAATTAAAACGTTTTCCTTCCACTCTCAAAGATTCTGCACTAAGATGGTTCATGGGGTTAGGAGTGTCCAATATTAGGTCTTGGGATGACATGAAAGTTATATTTCTTAAGAAATACCAAGACTACTGCAAGTCCAAGGATTCTCGTAATGATAATTTTAAAATTCAATAGTTATAGGATGAGAGTCTCGAGGATTACCTAGAACAATTTGCTTATACCTCACAAAAATAGAAATACCATGGCCTTCCAGATGATGAAGTCAGGAATCTTTTCCTTAAAGGAATTTTGGAAGAATATCTAGAGACACTTAACGTGATGGCATCAGGTGACATCTCCCATAAACCATTTACTGAAATCTGTGAAAAGTGTAGAAATTACTCGAGGAGTAGGGTCAAAACTGGGAAGAGTGTTCGATATCCTTATAGTAGAAACCTAAAAACAATTAGTTCAAGTGGTATTACAAGGGTAGAGATAGGAAACCTATTGGAGAACTTCAAAAACGATATCCTATTAAGTACAATAGGTTCCCAATTGGACACCCTAAAGATTAAGAAGAAACAAGAGGAGGAGAAGGCATCGATGTGCATATTTTCTCCAAGGTGCAGGAGGAAGCATTCCTCAAGGGAGTGCCCATTGGACAACATTTCATTTTGTGGCTTTTGCACTGAAGACCACCCAACTAAAAAATTTCCATCGCTGCCCGGTTTATTAGCCATTTATAGAAGTGGGGATCCTGAGGAATCCTCTTATGCACCTAGGAGGCCATGGCAACCTAGGAGTCAACCTACATACCAGGATCTACCACCTCAAGTTCCACCTTATTATCAACAACCACAGTAGTGGAACTCACCAAATTGGAAAAATTGGTCTCCACAGTATGCTTCACACCACCCTTGGCTACAAGGATGGAGAGGAGGGCATACACAAGGAAACAACCAGGCTCCACCTGTTCCTATGCGCACTCATCCTTACCCACATTTTCCATCGAACATCCAACAACTTTTGTCGGGTTTTGTTCCCCCACATTTAACTCCTATTCCACAACAACCCCAACAATACTAGAATACAAGATCCCCAAGACCAACATTATTACTGACACAACCAATGCCTAACCCAAATAACAACCAACTCAACCTCTTCACAATGTTGAGCTGCAAACCTTCCCGACATATGTTATTTCTCTTGTTCCATTACATGAGATTCAACTAAGGCTGGGAAAAGTTCTGGATAGACAAAGGCCTTCAATAGTCATCCGGGAAGAAGAATAGGATGAAACTCCTGAACAACCCATGAATGACACTAATTGGGAAGATGTTATCATTCCTGAAGACCATGAATCAAAGATTCCCCAAAGTGAATCTTCACAGATTACAAAATCCCCTCCTTATCCAGAAAGATTAACAATTGAGAAACCAACGATTCGACCAGAATTTGACATTTTAAACGAATTAAAGAATATATGTGTCAAAATTCCCCTATTAAAATCCATAAAGGACATTCCAATTTACAGTAAAGTGGTCAAATAACTGTGTATCAAGAAACCAGGTAGGAAACAAAAAGATCCTCCAACAATACATTTGATAGGAGAATTGTCTGAATACATATCATAGCAGCCTAGGGTCACAAAGTATGCAAACCGATGGAACCCCGTAGTAACAATAACCATTAATAAGGTTCCCATCATAAATACTCTCATAGACCTAGGGGCAACCATTAATGTTATGAATGTTACTACCTTGGAGGAATTATAGTTGAAACCCCTTCTTAAACCTACCCCAACTATTTTGGAATTAACAGATAAGAGAAAAGTTATACCTGAAGGAATCTTGGATGATATCATAGTTACATTAGCCTCATGGGAATATCTAGTAGAATTTCTTGTCATTCAATCAAAGGATCCTTCTAAAGGGCATCCCGTTATCTAGGGAAGACCTTGGTTGGCCACAACCAATGCATTTATTGGTTGTAGATAAGGTGAAATGACCATCTCTAATGGACTTTCTATACAGAAGCTTACCATATACCCACCATCTCAACCTGTTATGGAGAATCTATGGTGGATTTCATGTCCATATGAGAATGATAACTGGGAAGAACCCGTGTTGTCGAGTGATCATTCCTGGGCACTTCAGGAGCAAACAACGGAAAATGTGCTAAATCAATTTATTTTTTGCTATCACGTGTATTGATTTTCCACAATATTTTCCCCAATTTGAATACATGTTTAGTGAAGAATTTCAGAAATAGTTGGACCCATCAACTTTGTCTTCGACATATTTGATTTTTGAGATACATGAATCTGCCACATCTTATACCACGCCTTATGAGATTAGTCTTGGGAAATTACTACATATAAATTCCGGACTAGATGCAGATCAACAAGAACAATTAGTAAATGTCCTTAAAGAACAATCGGGGGCATTCTCCTGGGAATATACCGATATGAAGGGTATACACCCTGACACATGCATTCATCACATATATACCCAGGCAGAAGAAACACTTGTTAGGCAACCCCAAAGAAGGATGAATCTGACACTCAAGGATATAGTAAAAGAAGAAATATCGAATCTATTGAATGTCGGTTTTATTTATCCAATCTCTGACAGTAAATGGGTAACCCTGCTTGTAGTGGTTCCAAAGAAAGTAACTGGAAAATGGATAATTTGTGTCGACTTCCGAGAACTTAATAAGGCCACTCTAAAGGATTATTTTCCTCTTTCCTTCATTGACCAAGTCTTGGATACCTTGTTAGGGAAGATATACTTTTCGTTCCTGGATGGATATAGCGGATACAACCAAATTCTCATAGCACCCGAGGATCAGGACAAGACTACTTTTACTTGTCCTTAGGGCACCTATGCATTTAGGGTCTTACCATTTGGTTTGTGTATTGCTCCTACCACATTTCAACGAGCACTATTAGGGATATTTGCTGACCTTATTCATGATTGTGTGGAAGTGTATATGGACGATTTTATAGTATATGGTAATACTTATCAGGAAGCCCTAGATAATTTAAAGAAAGTCCTTACCATATGTCAAGAAATGAATCTATCCATAAGTCATGAAAAATGAAAAATGAAAAATGTTGTTGACTGAAGGAGTAGTCTTAGGGCATCACGTTTTATCTGAAGAGATTAAAGTGGATCCTACTCAGATTGAGGTAATCGTCAAACTTCCACCTCCAAAGACTCAAAAAGAGGTAAGAATATTTCTTGGACATGCCGGATACTACCGACGGCTTATTGAGAATTTTACAAATATTGTTGTGCCCATGTTTGGATTGCTTACAAAAGATGTTGATTTTCTTTGGACTGACCAATGTCAAATCACCTTTGAAACTCTAAAAGATAAATTATATGTGGCACTAGTTCTTAGAGGACCCAATTGGGCCCTTCCATTTCACATATCCACTGATGCCTCTGATACTGCAATAGGAGGAGTATTAGGAAAAAAATAAGATCAACAGTCCTATGCCATTTACTTTGTGAGTAAGAACTTGTCCCCCACCGAGTTAAACTATACATTTACCGAAAATGAATTCTTGGTAGTTGTTCATGCCATCAATAAAATTTTCCATTATATCATAGGATATGAGGTGTTTGTACATACAGATCACTCTTCCATCAGATTTCTCATGAAAAAAACCATTACCAATGGACGAGTAACTAGGTGGTTCCTGTTATTACGAGAGTTCAATATCACCGTCCTTGACCGACCTGGAAAAGAGAACTTAGTAGATGATTTTCTTTCATGCATTAATCATGAGGGTGATAATATTCTTGTTGATGATAGTTTTCCAGATGAGCATCTGTTTTCCCTCTTCGTAAATACCCCATGGTTTGCAAACATGGAAAATTATTTGGATACTAGAAATTTACTAGCTCATTTGTCACCTCATGAAAAGAGTTGAATTATCACACAAAGTGCTCACTAATTCTGGGTTGGCCATGACCTTTTTCGTACTGGACCATACTTGATTATTCGTAGATGTTTTCGAGAAGATGAGATACCAGAAATCCTACGAAGTTGTCATGATGGACCATGTGGAGGAAAATTTTCCGACAAACGTACAACATATAAGGTTTTGCATCCAGGTTACTATTGTCCTAGCATTTTTAAGGATGCTGCCAAATATGTGAGAAGTTTCGATAGCTATCAAAGGATAGGAAGACCCACATCAACTGATGAAATTCCCTTACGTGCCCAAGTTATGATAGAACCTTTTGAGAAATGGGACCTTAATTTTCTAGGACCAATTTCACCCATGTCTCGTAAGAAGAATTATATTTTGGTTTGTACAGATTATGTCACCAAGTGGGTTGAGGAAAAAGACTTATTTAGGGCTACCGAAAAATATGTTGTTGAATTCATTTATGAAGACATCTTTACCTGCTTTGGTGTTCCTCGTAAAATTGTTATAGACCAGGGCACACAATTCACTTCTAAGATGATGAAGGAATTAACAGAGAAATATGGGGTCAAGCATTGTAAGTCTTCTCCATATCACCCACAAGCTAATGGCTAAGTATATTCAACAGACAAAGTTTTGGAAACTATCTTAACCAAAACTGTCCAATTACACCATAGGGATTGGGCTGATAGACTTCCAGAGGCTTTGTGGGCATATCATACTACCTGGAGAAACACCACTGGGCATACCCCATACGAACTAGTTTATGAAAAACAAGTACTTATACCAATTGAATTTCAAGTAAGGACTTTCTGTATTGCTGCACAATTGGTATTAGACCTAGACGAGGCACAAAAACAACGAGCCCTACAATTGAATGAATTGGATGAGATTAGACAAGATGCTATCCAACGAATAATTTTAGTTCAAAACCAGAGGAACAAGTGGCATGGAAAATTTATTAAGAAGAAACAATTTCAACCTGGTGATTGGGCTTTGTTGTTTGATTCCCGATTCAAAAATTTTAAAGGCAAACTTACCACTCGATTGTTGGTTCCTTATGAGGTAGTTACCGTGTATAATAATGGGGCTATTAAGATAAAAACAATTGATGATGGACAAGTCTCTTTCATAGTGAATGGACATCGACTTAAAATTTACCACAGACCCATTTCCAAAGAAGATTTTCCACAGGTCATGTCAACCGACAAGGCATTGGCCTTGGTGGATGGGGACGTTTCTTCTGCCTCCCCCTGTTCTTGAAACGTTTTCTGAATTCTGATTATACATATGTAAATAATTTAAAGTGTGTTTTTGCTGATAAACAATTTTAGAGATCTCTACAGGTATTTATTTCACCACAAGTGGACAACTTCAAGGACACAAAAAGGGAAGTATTTTACTTCGGAAGAAGATGTTGCTATATTTGAAATCTGTTGTCTGCTCAAGCATCAATTGAGTAATGAATTTTTATTATGCTTAGAAATTGCTTGCTGTGAATTAGCCATGTTTACAAGATTTATATCTTACTTTATCTCAAGGCATCTTTAATGGAAGTTTCTCATAACCTCCACCACTAGAGGATATAAGGAAGTGACACCTTTTTTTTATCAAACCTAGAGTTTACTCGTATAATTTCCCCAAGAACCCTGAGTGGGCGAGTAAAGTATCTTTATGAAAGAGTAGCAAGAAGGTATGATTAGAATATAGTCATGGAAACATCAATATAACTTTAAAAATAAGAAGAAAGTGAGTAGGGCTTGAAGATACCTTTCTGTTCTTTTCCAATGGTACCATCCAATACACACTAAAAATGCTTGATTATACCATATCTTTAGATAGGATACATCCACTTAAGTATCCCTTACATAAGGACAATCTATAAGGAAACATAAAGAAGAGTCATCCTCTAACTTAAATACCATCCCAGTTCAAAATAAAAAATTTCAGAGTTGCCTCCCCATCTTCTTGCAAAAAGAAATCTTTATACAAAAATCTTAAAATATGGTGGACCAGTCTCTACTGTAAAAGGGTGTAAGAGGCTAACCTGTCGGGATACTGAATAGGTCTGCTGGAAGCAGGTACCGACATATGGTATGAATAGGTAAACCCGTCGACGTACTGAACAAGCTTGCTAGCAGCGGGGCATTCTACATAGCGAGGGCGATGATCTGACAAACAATAAATAAAATTCCTAAATCTTAAAACTTGTCATGATGTACAACATTGCTTGTAGGCAAGGCTGAAAATAAGTATGCATGGTTAAGAAAATGTCAATGAACTCCATCAATCTTCCATTGGGAACTGACTTTAAGAAAATCCTAAGAATCTCTCACCTACCTCTTCTTAACTATACGTAGGATGTTCTGTCCTACAGGTGGGGCCATATTTTAACCGTCTTGTCAGAATAATGTGTGAAATTTATCTCTACACTTGGAAAACTGTAAATCTTAGGCTATTGGGAGAATTGACTGGTTTCCTAGATCTTTGATTGTGAGGAGTCACAATACTTAGAAGTGGGGGAGGGGTTTCCTGAGCTGAAAAATGATAAACACTGCCATCTATATTACAATCCATGAGAAGAGGAAGTAGAATCCCTATCAAAAAATTTGTCATATTGTTTTTACGATATCCTAGGATATTATATCAACAATTGTTTGTATTGGTATGCTAAATTCTATACTGCTGACATCACTGTGTGTGTTATAAGCCTGCTGTTCATTTTTATTTTTATATAATGGAAGATTGCTTAACTAGTTTCTTGTGACAATTACAGATCAATAAAAAAATGCTAGATTCTCACTACAGATCTGTGTTACATGCCTATGAAAAGAGGAACAAGTTGTTTTATATTGTTACAGATCGATGACAAGGCAATCAACAATGGATAATACTATTCACACTCATCCTATCCATGCTCCATGCTCATGTTCACCATGACTGCTAAAAATTGTCCAAGTTGAGTGCTATGGGTGAACGTCCATTTGTGATGGGATAATTTCCACTTACACAGGAGGACCGAATGGAGTGCCATTTTGAGGATTGGATGGAGTTCCATCTGGAAGACTGGATGAAGTTCCACATGGAGGATCAGGTGAGGTATGTATATACTGTAAATGATCACAATCACATGCAGGTATGATCGCTCAAATTCATTACACCTGTTGCAATGGTAAGTTAGATGAATTGCATGGTGTATTTTTCAAATTCCATTTTGGTAATCGAATTAAACTTATAAATGCATTTTATGATCAAATGTCCAAGTTGAAGATTTGGACATTGATCTAATTCTCACATGATTTCGTTTGCCTCCAAAATACACACCATTTGAATTCAAACACAACACAATTATGGTCACACATGGCGATCATGTATGAGGAATTCGCCCACGAATTCAACTGTTTTCACCACAATTGCATTAAAAATCGGGTACTCTACCCCAATTTCCATTTCTCTCATCCTCTGTTTGTTATGTCGTGCTCACCCTCGGACCAATTTATTTCTCCTACTAATCCCCCGCTTTGTAACCATGCCCAACCGCTATGAACCATCCTCCTACACCGAGCTACTTGACATTCCATAATTCGCAGCGTGTAGAGAGATCTTCCTCCACGCGGGGTGGGGACTGTTCCTGGCCAGTATGCAGGGCCACGACGATGGATTCTCTCTCCAATTCTCTCTTGGGTTTGATGGGAGACTGGCTCGCGTAGGGTCTCTGGTCTTCTTGGTCTCTGAGGAATCTATTGCCTCGGCCACAAAATTGCCATGGGTTGGGGATCAGTGGTTCAAACACCATCAATTTCCACGTCCAAGATATAACAAAGTGTTCAAGCCTGAATTTCAAAATGTTTCTGGAGCCAAAGGGTGTTGGAGAAAATTCTATTTTCGACACACTAGTTCAGTGGGAGTAACACTATTTCAGTGGGAGTTAATTGACTAGTTCTATTTTAGACTTTCTAATCTTAAACCATCACTATTATGCATGCATTCCTATTATAGGATGTCATTTCCTATATGAGTGAACATCACTCACTCATTGATTATATCATATTATACATTGATTCTCATTCTTCATTGTGTATCTCTCTTCCTTTTCCTGATAAGCTTTGTTTGTGTATGCTTTAGCTAGGTCTCCTGTGCAGGTTTCCATGAAACATTGGCACGGTATAAGAGCTGAGTTGCTTGGAGAAACCCAAAAAATCTAGAGAAGAGCGAAAGAGTCCTTGAGTAAACCTAGTTTCCGCAATCTCCGCGGCCTATCCCTATCGAAAGGTGCGACAATTGGAATCGTCGCGGCCTATACACAAACAAGGTTCGACGTCGTCACACTGTGTTCTTCTTCCGGGGTGTGGTGATTCAGTTTTTGAAAATCGTCGCACTGTGTCCTTCACTAGGGTGCGACTATTCAACATCTTCACACTTTACCCTTCTCTAGGGTGCGATGATTCAACAACCCTCCAAAAATTGGTTTTCTGCAGTAAAATTGCGATATCTCGAAATCCACGATCTGGGTCGGGTGAAATTTTTACCAGAGATGTATAACATAGGGATTCTCCACCAAATATTTCCAAAACCCACATCATATTTTAGGAGATATAGTGGTTTTATCATATATATAGTTGCCATAGTACCGTTAGTCATATCTCAGAATCCACGATCTGGGTTTTCAAGATATTTTCATAATCAATACCCGGGATGGAAGTGATGCAACTTCTTCAATCAAGTCTGGTGATAATACTCACACCGTACAACTATTTTGAATGGAATTCGAAGGCCGCAATCCAACTCAAAATAAAAGGACTATATAATTTGAGTATGGCGACAAAAACAAAACCTACATTAACGCTTGAGAAGACTAGATGGGCAAACCGTAAGGATAAGGCCACAATAATGCTTCTTGAGTTAATCTCCACTGATTTATGGTTTCATGTTTCTGCATGAAAGACTCCAAACGAGATCTGGACCACCTTGGAAGGACTCTTTGGAAAGCAGGATGAGATGCAAGGTCATATGCTTGAGGTAGAGTTGAATACCTTAGACTCTAAACGTTTTGATAATATACAAGATTTCTTTACTAAATTTAAGTATTTTCTATTGAGATTGGGTGAGTGTGGTATTGACAAGTCTACACAAGAGAAACAATTATTCTAACAATCTTGGCCAAGCTAGGACCAGAATACGTTGTATATGTCTCCAATTTCCATTCTGGTAGATGTCTTTTTGGAGAAAATTGGAAAATGCCTATGATGGCTCAGTTCATTGAGTCTCTCACACAAGAGAAGACAAAACTAATACAGATGGGCCTCATCAAGGATCCCAAAGCACATGCACTCACCATGCATGATGGAAAAGGATCATCCAAACAGAAGGAGAAGGAGAAACAAAATGAGAATGAGGGATATTCCAAACCCTTTAACGATTCTTCAGGTTCCAAAGACTCTTCAGATTCCAAGAAGAAGAAGAAGGGAAACCAATGCACTTACTGCAATAAACCAAATCATGAATAATCCACATGCATGAAGAAAAAAATCGATCTTATGGCACATGCACTTCAACATAACAACCTTGGAAACTTCATTCCAGAGGGAGTCAAGAAGTAGAAGGAAGAAGATCATGCTCCTAAGAAAGGTAATCATCATGCATTGGTTCCAATTAATTCCTCATCTGATTCATGGATTATATATTCTGGTGCATCCCATCATATGGCAACGAAAGAGGAAGTTTTCTCTTCTTTGAGTCCATGCTCAAGACCCCCTATTCTCATGGGGGATGATACTCTAGTAGCAGTAGCAAGATAAGGGAGAGTGGAACTCCACAATGGCAGTTTTGAGAATGTTTTACATGTTCCAAAGCTTTCTATGAATCTGCTCTCATTTTATCAAATTACTCAGAAAGGTAAAAAGGTTGAATTTACATCAGATTCAGTTTCAGTAATTGACATGCATGACAATTCCATCATTGCAATTGGTGAGGTGGATCACAAGTCAAGGTTGTATAAATTCACTAAGTTTTATGACGATGACTCCTCTATTCTACTTACACATAAGGAGAGTAATTTGCATGCACCTCCAGTGCAACATGCATATACTCTTGTGCTTCCATCAGTTTCAGACATCAGATATGATTCCATACACTCAGATTATGTACATGGAAATAAGAAGGTAGTACATCCAGATAAGAAGCCAATGCTGAAGCTTGAGCAGATGCCCAAGAAGGCACAGACCACACTTAAACCAACAGGAAACCTTGCAGGTAATCCATTGGATTCAAGGAGGACTCGATCTCAGCATGAGGAGTCTTCTCATGCATTTTCAGCTTCAAAACCTGTGATGCCCATGCATTTCTATATGGTTCAATCTAATGATTCGCAGACCTACAATACAGATGTGGGAAATCCATTATGGAAAGAAACCATGCAGGAGGAGCATGAATCTCTCCTAGAGAATCAAACTTGGCATCTGGTTCCACTTCCACTAGAAATAAATATTTCCAAGTGCAGATGGGTCCACACGATCAAGAGGTACAAGGCCAGAAAGGTTGCCAAAGGACTTCATCAGATCCATAAATATTTATACATCTTCACGAAGACACTTGGTGAGTAGAAGTTTCAGACTTTGTGGGATCATCTTGCAGTGAAGAACACAATTTCCTAGCAGCTGCCATTTTCTTCTTTTGATACATTATCTTTTGAGGGGGGAGTTTGTTCCCACGTGGTTTTCCCTCTTTCCTCACTTTTATTCATTGTTCATTAGTTGCATTGTACATGAGTACCTAATATGGCCTAGTAGTCGGGACTCAGGTTTTACTCCATAGTGATGTTCAGGGGGGGTGTTGGAGAAATATCTATTTTTGGCACACTAGTTCAGTGGGAGTCAACTGACTAGTTCTATTTTAGACTTTCTAATCTTACACCATCACTATTATGAATGCATTCCTATTATAGGATGTCAATGCCTATATGAGTGAACATGACTCACTCATTGATTAGATCATAATATACATTGATTCTCATTCTTCATTGTGTATCTCTCTTCCTTTTCTTGATATGCTTTGTTTGTGTATGCTTTAGCTAGGTCTCCTGTGTAGGTTTCCATGAAACACTAACAAAGGGTACTCAAAAGAATGGATTAAAGACGAATTGATTAACCCCATGATTGTAATTAACAGGCTCATCACTTGTGAAGGTAGTTACTTTGTTTTTTAAGCTTTTCATTTTTGTCTGTTAGCCCATTTTCAATTCAATAAACCCATGAATTTTCCTTTCTACTTCCTGAAAATCCTTGAGAAAATGTATTCCCAAGTCCATAAAAAATTCTCCAACCCTCACAATAGTTTATTTCACCATGGCCTCATTAAATTGCTTGTTATATCTGAATTGACAAAATAGAGTAAGATGTGGGACGATTACCTCTACCAATTCTCAAATCCCATCTCACAATTAAGACAAGCAAGAGATCAGTCGATTCAGGGGCTGTCACCCCACCTAAGCCTCATTATCCGAAAACTCCAAACCATCCAACTCAAACTATCTCCTTGTCTGATAAAAAGGCCAAGAAAATTATTGATTCCCTTGCAACCTCATCTGGTAAGAAAGTTAAAAATCCTGCTGATAATCCTCCTTTGCCTTCAACAACTATTGATTCTCAACCTAAGAAGCTACAAGATGCATTCCATCAATATTTTCCTTCGGTTCATACAAAGAGGAGAGGATCTAATCGATTCAAGGGGAAATCCTTTCAAAGAAGCACCCGAAGTATGAGTGGCAAGCCCAATATAAAACCTCCAAGCACTTTGGATCCTATTCAATTGTCTTCCGATCATGAGAGCCCCCATAAAAGACTCAGAGAAGTTTCTGCAAAGGAGTCGAAACACGATAAAGAGGTCAAATCTGAACCTATTCCACCAAGTCTCCCTCACAAAAACATTGTTACTCCTTCCTCACAGATGCCTACAACATATTCTAAAGTTGATATACCTGCTACATATATCAAGGATCCCAAACCTTCTTCTCTTGAGCCATCTTATCACACCCCAACTATTGAGAAATTGCAACAAGAAAATGCTTAGCTGCTTCAAAAATTGGCAGAACGAAAAACTATGGATAAGCATTTGCATCATGACAATACTGTCCTGCAAGAAAAAGTGAACTCTCTTTAGCAATTGGTTGATCAGATGACCACCACCAATCACAATCTCCAGATGCAATTGAAACATCGTAAAAGGCCTAAAAGACAAAGTCCCCAGGGCATGAGGGAGAAGCTTCTAAAGCCAATCCACCCCCTCCTTCACGAGTATAGTTATGTCGGGTGATCCATTTTTTTTTGCAAAGGGACCTACAAATCCTTAGGCATGGGAGAAATCTTGGTTTGGTGTTTTGACTATTTTTTTCAATGGCCAAATCCTTTTTGCATACGACAATTATATATTCTATGCTCTCATTTAGCCATTTTAAAGGTATTATCAAGATTTATGCATCAATTCACCATGGAATCGCACAAGGTATGTATAATCATCATTTTTGCAACAATTTTACGATTAATTCATCCCAGTTAATTGATTATGAATATCTAACAGTCTTCTTTGCTTGCAACAGGTCGAAATTGTGATCCAATCCTCCATCCAGTTCCTCATCCGACACTCCATCCAACACTCGATTCGACACTCCATATGACACTCAGAGCGCATAGGAGTTGGCAGTTAGCAATCAACAACCTTTGATGAACGAATAAGAGATATGGGTTTTATGCCCACTCGTTCCCTCCAACTATGGAGCTCGACACATCTAGGATTTGGTAGTTGCAGTGGCCGCTAAGTGGAGTGCATAAGATTGTTAAGGAAGATTCTCCTGTTAAATCGAATTTAATGAAATTACTGTTTTTAGAGAGAGTCGACCTTTCTAGTGGTCGACCTCTCAAGCTCTGTAATAATCTATAAATACCGATGTCTATGCCACCAAGAAGACATGAATTTTATGTTATACACATACATTATCTCCATTTTGTTGTATACTCTATTTTTTATGATCAATGCTAATACTGTGTTAACTCAATGACTGCATTTTCACGTTGAGTAGTGCCACGACCTTCTGGGGGGGCCACCAGTGGTCTGGGTGACTGTTTATACCAGTATATATTTTCATTTATATAATTTCCTTTCATTCTTCTTAGATTTCGAAATTGCTTATTTACTGTGTATATCTTTTAATTTCAAATTGCTTTCTCACTGTGTATATCTTTTAATTTCAAATTGCTTGTCTAATTCACCTCCCTGTATATCTTCTCTTATTTGTAGATCACTTTCTGAATTGTGTGTTTTATAGAGTATGTGTGGAGATTCATGGTCGTGTGTTGATATTTAGACTCATAACATTTTGTTTGCGGGTTGTAGAAGCTATCTAATTATACTATTTTTTTCCCTAGCTGTAAATTACTCTGCAGAGTACTAATTTAGATAGTGTTTATGTATTAAGTTGTAATTTCAAATACCCTCTGTAGGTTTGTTTCATTTGCTAATTTTGCTTTAAAGTTAGCACAATAGGATATAAATGGATTTTGAATTATGATTTCCAGTAGCATCTTAGTTGATTTTGAGTATGATCTTCAATGGTAGCTTAGTTAACTTTAGGTTATGTTTTTTAATAAAATCCCAACTATGAATTTGAATTATGATTTCTCATTAGCACTAGTCATGAGTTTGTAGGTTTGCACATAGTATTTTCATTGTTATGAATTTGAATTAAGGATTTCTGATTAAGTACTAGTTATGAGTTTATAGCTTTGCTTGAATTAGTGATTTTGAATAGAGTATTTTCCAGTAGTTGTGTGATAGAGTGAATGATTGATGTTGAATCTCTTCTGTATAATGTTTAGAGATCATATGGATTCCAAGAACATATAGTGTTCCTTTTATGATGGAAAAACATTCTATAGATTGCCTTATCCATACTTTACATTTCTCTATAGAAGTTAACATTGAGTTAATTCCACTTTAACTGTCATTAGTAATTAGATGCCATCGTGATGTCATTCACCACCGAAGACACAATCATCACATTTGAATACTGTCACAACACTCTTGCTTTTAGTTAGGTAGATTAGTGTTTATTCTCTGCAAGATAGAAATAATTGTGAGCTTTTACTTTAAGAATAGAGTTCACTTGTAAAGATAGTTTTGATAGATTAATTGCTTACTTGCTTACTTTCTTGTTCATTCAGAGGTAGATAGATCAAATAGCTCAAAGATAGATTACTTGTTGTTTGTTTATTCAAAGATAGATTGAATAGATAGATTAAATATATTACTTGTTATTTTCTTATTTAAAGATAAAATAAATAGGTCTAGATTGTTTAAAGTTACTTAGGTCAAACAGTTCATAGTTCTAGAATTGCTTAAATCTCATTAGTTAAAGGTTTCTTTACATAGAATTTGTTGTTTAAATAGATTTTAAAATTCATCTCTTTAAAAAGTAGAATTGTAAATTGAAAAGAGTGTTGATCCCTAGGGTAAACTATCTCCTTAGCTAGACAATCTTTCCATTAGATTTTGTTTTTGCCTTGGCTCATAATGTGCCACAAATCTAAGTTTACTTACCCGGGGTCGACAATTTAATTGAGGGAATTAGTGCATATAGAATACCCATCATTTTTGGCGTCGTTGCCGGGGAGTTGTCTTAAGGTAGAAAATAGTTAGGAAGTATATCATTTCTGAACATTAGCACTAGTTTGGTGGCGGGGGAACTTTAAGACGAGAGGTAAGAACCTGCACATCTATTATAGCAGGTTCCCCCAAACCCAATGGTAGTTTTTATTTTTTATTGCTTTCATGAACAAACCTAGGGACCTAAAGGGAAGATACATCAAAACCAAACCAAAACTTCTGATCAAGATTCCTTCTAACCTTTTTGGAGGAAGGAACACTCCACCAATAAACTTTGTAGAATTATACTGGAAAATAGGGGTTAGCTCAACCCAAAGAGCTAAAGAAGTCTTTGAAGAGACCAAAATTGGGGAAACTATAGAGAAGAAAATTGAAACATCAACAATAGTGGGACAAGAGGCAAGACCACTCGAGCCTTCATCAGAACCAACCAACACAACCTTTTCCTTTTCACCACCATAAGGGGACTCTAACTTTGTAGATATCATTGACCCTGAACAAGTAAATGCTCTTTTTGACAGTTCAACCAATATAATTGTATCCCAAGTTGAAACAAAAACTTTGGCACCAATAGTTTCAACAGGCTCAAGTAAAGTCCCGTACATCCAAATAGTAGATAAATCTTCCCACCGAAGGGATACCCTTCCTGGAAAAGAACCTCGGGACACTTTGTTATATTTAAGGATAAAACCATTCAAGTATTCTCTCTTTCAGGATCAAATCAGTATGGATGATCATGAGTATCACAACCATGTGAGACACGATGAGGGAGGGACTGGATCTTATTGAAATGCATGTTTACCTTTCAAAGGACGATTACCATCTCTTTTTCTCTTTGATATTCCTTTTCCTATAACTTTGGTTTCAATTGGGCATGGGATGCACGAAGAGCCACCAGCTCATGTTGATATAATTTCATCTTATCCTTTAATGACTCTATTTCACAATTGTTGCATTGGAAATGTGGCAGTATCCTTTGCCACATGGAGAGATATGAACTGAAGATGCAAGCATTGAACCAAAAAGGAAGATGATCGAGAACCCCAATGAAACATAGGAGAGAGATATTACCAAGAAAATTCTAGTCTATAACCATTACAATGCCTTCATTGAATTTATATGTCAGGGGTCTAGCGCCCAAGGTAGCGCACACGGGGAGTTGAGGGGTCATGAATGAAAATAATGATTGTTATGTTACTGCAAATTGGGATCCAAAGGCCATGTTCTAGACTGTGTGTGAGATGATGTAGGAGGTGAACTGAAGGGGAAAAAACCACTTGCTATGACATCGATCAAATCAAATATCCCATATACGACATGCGGTCTATGAAGGAGACATTTAATGTTTCATGCATGGAGGAGGGTTTGCATGTGCTGAGTGTTACGAGGGAAAAACTCTCTATGGCCAAGGGTAAACCACAACAGACAGGTATGACTGCAGAAATCAACTCAATTCCATTGTATGCTATATAAATTAACGTGCAAGATAAGAAAGAGGCCTACCTCGATCCAACGTTTGATGATGTTCCACCGTTGAGCACTTCGACCGAAAGCTTTATACCTGCAATAAGTTCTCAACAAACAAGAAAATCAAGTATATAGTGATAATGTAAAGGGGTTAGCACATCATATAACATAATCCATTAATAAACATTACAAACATGCCCATGGATAATAATCATATATTTTCACGATATCAATAGGACGGGAACAGAGTATTTCTATTAATAATTGATTGATAAAAGTGTCAACATTACAGACTTCCATTTCAGCACGGTTTGAAACCAAGGAACCAAGTTCCTTCCAACTGGGCCTCCACCACTTCAATCCTCCACCAAAGGAAAGCTCAAAGGAAAGAGACAATGAGGTTCTCTCAACAATAGGGAAAGAGCTTGGGGGATGAACATTGTGTTCAAACTTCAGGGACAAAGGGATGCAAACTCAATATGAAGTAATTTCTCCAGAGTAAATTTGCTCTCAAAGTTGAATGCTTTCTCCTCTTTTCCATAGCTCGAAATTGTGCTCTTATAGCCTTCATAATGCAACTGAAGGGCCGAGTTGGAATGTTTCCAGTATATGGAAGTCCAAGGATTAGAGATATCTTGTCGTGACATGGAAACCCGATTCCATTTTTTTATTTTCTGGCACAAATCCTGATGTATGCGGGCTGTAGTGGAGCAGCATGCGTATACACTTGCTGTATAACTGATAGGGCACATATATGTGAAAAAAGGTTTATTTTTAGCTATGGATTTATCAAAAAGGGATGATAAGTCTGCATAGGGAAATTGAAAAAGGTCGTCTGTGCAAGATAGTAGTGGTGAGGAAAATCTTGCTATAACATATGCCCCCTAATGTGTGAGATTAGAGGAGTATCTGCGATGGCCGAAATACATTATAAATAACCCAGGAGTGAAGTGGTAGAGAACCAGTTGGCCGAACTCGATGGCTCATTACATTCTTTACTGACTTTGCAAACATGGCTGCCAAGAATACAATGCAGATCCATGCAGAAAATATACCAAATAAGTGTCCATGGCCATGAATAGGAAGATACAATTGCGGTTATATGCCAAAATCTTTCATAGTCATGAACAAGGCCTAGTGAAACCAGTCTCAAAATCAATTTTAAGATATCTGTATATTTTGGAGTACAATCTGATCTCCCATGATCACTAAAGTCGAACAGGTGTTGGTCCAATGAAAGGGAAGCAACAACTCAGGAAAGTTGCAACCACATAGTGATGTATTCAAGTCTTCTACACTATCCGCCAAGGGTGCAAGTCTACATCATGTGAATAAAGGAGTTGAGGTTGAACATAATGAGACATCATTTGATTACCGATCATTGAGGTATACCATTCACAAACGCGAGACAACCTACCAATAATGAAAGTAGGTATCAAGGCACCGAGTACATTCCTACAAGTGTGAATAAAGGAGTCGGTGTCAAACACTTAAGAAATCCACTGATCGAGAGACGTTGATGTATTCCCATCTGTCAATGGCGAGTGAGCCTGCCACTAATGACTGCAAGCCTCAAGGTACTCATAAAACTCTAGGTCCCATATCCAGAATAAATGAGTTGAAGTCGATGGAAAGAGACCCATTGAAAGGAGAGCATTAAGGCATCTCTCATCAGTCAGCACGAGGAACAAAGCAAGAGATTCATGATTTGGTGGAGATTGGATGAAGAACATGTTCACTAACCAACGACCCTATGCATCTTTCACATGTATCAAATGAAAGCGGTACACGAAAAAGACCCGCTGAATAGCAGCCAATGATGAAAATTGCTGACAAAGGTGAGGAAACCACCAATAAGGCTAATGGAATCCAAGACACTGCACGAATCCCAAAGTGTGAATATATGTCTTGCCGTTGAACATAAGGGAAACCACCCAATCAACGACCAATGATGAAATGTCGATTGTTGGGTTCAAGGTGACCTACCGATGATGCAAGTAGGGCCAGGGTGCATGATAAGACCATAGTATCATGTGATTCTAAGACAAACTGAGGGTATGGCCGACATGCAAAGTCAAGATTTCTGAGGAGTGGCCAACGTAGGTTGTGAGACTTCCTTTGAACAAGAGCATGAGACATATGGTGGACTCCGACAACATAGACTCAATGATGTGACTATTAGATGCACGAGGCATCAATAACGTTCTCTATAGGGGATGGAAGAGTAACCAGTCGGTAGAGAAAACTCTATAACGAGATCAGCTTCTTAAGGCCATGCTAAACCCAAAATTATGATGAAACAAGGACTCAATAATTTTGTGCTTTGTTTAAAGGCGACATGAATGCTGCCAATTATAATATAGTACTCCCTTCCCNCATAACAAATGAATGCTATGATACAGAGGAGGAAACAAGTGTCAAAAGTAAGCAAAACTAGTTCTAGCAGTGGAACGTACCTATGCTTAATGCAATAAAATGCCTGCGGGATATGGACACTCGGGGTGAAGTTTCCTCCACGGTATAGGGTGTCAAATTGCGAAGGATATAAACAAGGCTCTGCCTGGTTGAGGATGCAAAATAGCTTAGGAAACGGTTTGTAACGCAAAGTGAGAATCGACTAAAGGCTCAATACTGCAAGCGAGGGCATGAGATGCAATCACAACTTAACACCAAAACAAATATCCTTTTTTTTGTCTTGTAGTCTACTTGGTGTGAAAAAGGGGTAAACTTGTGCCAAATAGACGTCTTTTCAAATCCAATTTACGAGTGTGAAAAAGACAAGTTCACTTGGAAATATTTTCCATTTTTGATAACGAGTCGGAAAAGATCTTAACTAAGACTCATGACCTTTCAAATCCAGTTTAATGGGTGTGAAAGGGACAAATCACTCGACAATCTTTTCCGTTTTTAGATGAGTCGGAAAAGAGCTTAGTTAAGACTCATTTTTTGGGAGTCCACGGGGAATAGGGTCACATGTGCATGAATGAGAAATGAGGCTCATCATAAAGTCATGTGTCAAGTTATAATGGACTCCCGGTCCTAAGGTAAAAACTCGGCATGGGAACCAAATGACAAAGGGGATCTAACAAGGGCACCCATGTTTGGTAAGTCTCTACCATTTATTAGCGACACTATTTATAATAGACGAAAGGTTTTGTGTCGCAACAAATGGGTTCGTACCTAAGGCGTAAAAAAGGCGGTAGTCGAAGGATAATGAAAAAATGAACAATGGAGTGGATACCTATCCTATATGATAGGTTATGAAGATACCTGCCTGAGGTGACCAACGACCAATCATGACGTTGAAATCTGCAAGAAAACTGAGTCAAAACTACAACAAACCAGCTCAAAACCACACTTGAATTAGTCCATTAGGTTAAAAAATAGCATGAAACTATATAAAGTGGGTAAAAATAGCTTATAAATACTAATAAAATAAAAAAATATTGTATCATTTTGATTTTTACCCAAATAGTGCAATTTGGACCAAAAATACCTCCAATATTCAAACGACGATTGTAGGAGCATCGAGCAACGAAATCATGAACCGTCTGGATCATGTAACTCTTCATCTCATCTTCTTCAAATTCAATGGATTACATTTTTGAATTATGTTCCATTTTTTTTAGTTTTTGAGGGCGTAAATTAGGATTTTCGGTGTACGCAGGTCTCCTTTGTTAAGGTCACATGTACGACGAGATATACGCTCCTGTGTGAACCACAAGGAGCATGTATCAAGCCCTACACGCGACTATGTGCAAAGAGGGCCGCGTGTAGGTACGCAAATGGCCAAAAAAAGGTTTCTAACTCAAAAAATTGATTTGTTTTTGCAAGATGGTTCTAGAATGGAGAGAGCGAGAGCATGAGGAGGTGGATGCAGCTGTTGAACGAGATCTGGTGGCTCAAGCGGCTCTAAAAAGATGTGGTTTGTAAAAAATTTGGGCTCTCAAAGGAATGAGGGCCCAAGTGAGGTTATTGGAGATGTTGGTGACTTACTGGGACCCTGATAGCGAAAGCCTTATCCTCGATGGACAACCACTGAGGATCGAAGTAGAGGACATATACTTCTTGACTAGTCTATCACGCCGAGGGGAGGTTGTGAACCTCAAGTCACGCAGAGCAGGGAGTGGGATGAATATCGAAGAGTATATCGATGCCCACTATATAGCAAGGACTCCCAAGGTGGGAAGTCAAGTTCCCATCCGAGCAATAAGTAATCTTGGTTTGAAGATCATAGTGCTCGTGCTTACCAGGATCATAGGTTCGGCCTCATTGCATCAAGCATCGAGACCGCTTATGTTTTACGTAGTAGAGTGTGCTAGACCCACTGTCTACGACTGGTGTACCTCATTACTGACCAATATGAAAGGTCAATTGACAGAGTGCAAACAAGGGAGTAAGCAAAACTTTGGGTTTGCCTCTATTCTTTGCAGCTTCTTTTCGAGAGGGTTCTAGGTATGGGACCTAGAGTGGAGGTTCTTCCTATAGGACCACGTGATCCAACCATGGTACGGTGGATCGAGGTCATGAGACGGTAGGGGGGAGGTAGGGTGACCACACCCTACAACGATGATTTTTTCTTCTGGTGGTGGCGACAGATCATTGCGCTGGACAACTATCCTTATGCGGGCATTTATTTTCGAGGATATCTTGATATGCCACTTCCATCAGGGGCTGCCTACAGTGATATAGGTAACAAATTTTTAAATATTTCATTTTTTTTTGTATTTTTGTATTTAAGGAACAAATTTTTTTTGGAATGGTGTTTGAGTATTAACTAGACACTTGTGTAATCCTAGACGTGGGTCCGCGACAACCAGAGGGATTCCTATGACATAGATGGAGGA
The DNA here is from genome assembly GCA_010110895.2 of Picea sitchensis. Taxonomy (NCBI): domain Eukaryota; kingdom Viridiplantae; phylum Streptophyta; class Pinopsida; order Pinales; family Pinaceae; genus Picea; species Picea sitchensis. The sequence continues at coordinate 21,802 of SNQJ01S0191661.1, forward strand.
ATCAGGGAGATGAGGCGGTAGGAGGAGAAGCGGAGAGAGTCCTATGAAACCTGCAGGGCAACCTATATTGTTTGACATAGAGGATTCCTATGGTTTAGGTAGAGGATCTACCTGGAGCCATGCAACGACAGGTGGTTGGTGTACCTAGAGCATGGGTACGACTCTTCCAGAGTCTAAAAAACGCCATGGTTTGCTACCATGACACACATCTGGCGCCACAGACGTAGATGTCGTGGGATATGTATATCGGATGTATATGTGTATTGAGGGTTTTAGCCCAAATTTTGTAATATAAACACCATATTTTGAAATATATAAAAAAGGATCTTCGACTTTACTTATATCTTACAATGTGTACATTGATTTAATGGTTTTCTTTTGTTTATTAATGTGACAAATGCCAATCTAAAACGTAGTTAGCATAGACATCAGATACATGATTAGAACTCCTAGGAATGTGATAATATGTAATAAAATAAAATTTTCGTTCTAAAATACGTACCCATAGGAATCGACGGAGTAAAGTAGGATCACGCATGCGGTAACAACCATTCAACTGACATACTACTAACTGGGAATCTAGGCGAACTTCTAAAGAGTGAATTCCATGCGAGATAACATTGCGCAAAAGTTCTATGACAACGCTATATTCGACCACATTATTCGTGGATGGACCTAGGCATGCACAACCTAAAGACACCAGCAGACCCTCGGGTGAGTAAATCACCCAAGCGATGGAAGCCAAGTTCTTTGTATGATGACTGGCTCCGTTTATGAATCCTAGGTAGACCGAAGACTCCGTTGACATCTGCCAACAAAGGGAAAACTCGATAAGCAAGCTAAAGATAAAATAAAAGGATGAAAGAGATGTATATACACTAAATTTACATTAGTATACAAAGAGTTCCGCCCAAGCCTAGGGCTTAAGCGTAGTACCTTTTCAAGTAGAGCTCATTTCTGGGCTCAACCAACTTATTCCCTTCATAATATTCTAATTCGTAGGCTCCTTTTTCTAGGACACGTCGCACGATGTAAGGATCGTGCCACATGGGTTTAAACTTGCCTACCCCTAGTGGTTCTTTGTCTTGATCATACAAGAGGACCAAGTCACCCTTGGCATACAACCGGGGACAAACAAACTTGTTGTACTAAACCTTGACACGATTTTTGTTTTCTTCGATAGCCGTAAAGGCATCTCGACACAGCTCGTCAAGACTCTCTAGGTGCATGAGGCGTCTCTCTAAATATGAAGTGTCATGTAGGAGCTCGATTACCAACTTGAGAGAAGGGATCTCTCATTCAACAGGAAGGATCGACTCCACACCGTGCACTAACTGAAAAGGGGAAAAACTGGTGGCAATCTTAACCGAGGTTTGGTATGCCCAAAGCGCGGGATATAACATGATGTGCCAATTGGAATTACTCTGGCTGACAGTTTTTTGCAAAATGGTCTTGAGAGACTTGTTGACGACCTCTACTTGCTCATTTTCCTGGGGGTAATAAGGGGATGAATGACTGTGTCTAAACCCCATCTTAGATGTTATTGCTGCCATCATTTCATTCTGAAAGTGACTGCCATGATCAGTGACAATCTCACTTGGGATATCGAACCGGGCGATAATTTTTTTGAACATGAAGAAGGCTGCAGTCTTCCCATCAGATTTTACGATAGGCATGGCCTCGACCCACTTATTAAAGTAGTCGATGACCACGATAATGTGTTGATGCTCCCCAGCCGAAGTTGGGTTGCAATCGATGAAATCTACCCCGCACTTGGTGAAGGGACCGACGGTGATGATTGGGTGAAGAGGGGTTGGATGAGAGCACATTTTTCAAGTGAACACCTGGCAAGGGTGACACTTCTTAGCCGCTTCGATACAATCTTTAAAGATAGTGGGCTAGAAATATCCGGCTCGCAGGATTTTTGGGTTGTCGCAAGCCCGGATAGGTGACCACCACAAGTCCCTTTGTGGAAATCGTTTAGGACTGACTTGGCTTCCTTGTAATTTAAGAAATGACGCAATATATTATCTACTCCTCGGCGATACAAAGTGTTGCCAACGATGGTATACTTTTTGGCTTGGTATTTAACACGTCGTCGATCATCTCGCAAGAGATGTTGAGAGAACTTCAAGGTTTGAAGATATAAAACAATCTCTCCATACCAGGGATCAGACGACGAAACAAGGAAAATGTGTTCGTCTGCAAACGAATCAACATGGATAACATCCTCGTCTAATCCTGGAAAATCAGATATTAACTCTCCAAAAACTAGTGATTTCTTGGACTTGGCTGAAGCAAAGTCGAGATCAAATTCTTGTAAGATGACAATCCATTTGTTATATTTTCCCCTGATGATACGTCTAGTAAGGATGTATTGAAACGGATTGACATCGGCCACCACTGTAGTCTTGCAAAGAAATATATAGTGACGTAAGCATTGGACTACGTGAATGGCAGCCAAAGCTAGCTTTTCAATGTGAGAGTAATTAAGCTCATGACCGACTAAATTTCGACTGAGATAGTAGATGGCGTGCTCATGGAGCTCATCATCCTCTTGAAATAGAACCATACCAATCTTCTATGCCGACGCAGAAATATACAACAGGTAACCTCTACTGTAATCGGGAGATTTCAGCAGAGGGGTCGATACCAAGGCTTTCTTCAAAGCGTCGAAAGACTCCTGGGCTCGCTCATCCCAGATAAAGGGAGTGTCTTTCTTCAAGAGGTGCATGAAACCCTCAGTAATATTGGCATAATTCACTATGAATCGATGTAGAAATTTATCTTTTCCCTGTGAAACTTGAAGTTGTCTAATTGTGCGCGGGGGAGGCAACTAAAGTATTGCCTCAACCTTAAGAGGATCTACCATGATCCCAGTCTCAAAAACTAAAAATCTTAAGAGACGACCAGACTTAACGCAAAAGATGCATTTATGAGTGTTTAGTCGGATTCTATAGTAATGACATCTTTCAAAAACTAGCCGAAGGTGTATAACATGATCCACTCTCTTGCGAGAGTGAGCAGCAAGATCATCCAGGTAGGCTTCGACTATGTGCCTGAGATCGTGAAAAGTGAAAGTCATGGCACGTTGAAAGGTTGCTTCGGCGTTTTTAAGGTCGAAAGGTATTTTTCAGTATGCGAAAGTACCCCAAGGACATATAAATGTCATCTTGTGTTGATCCTCGGGTTTGATCTGGATTTGGTTATATCCTAAAAATCCATCCATAAAAGAAAATATCTCACTTCCCGCACACTCATCGAGAATCTGATCAATGAAAGGCATGGAGAAGTTATCTTTAGGACAAGCCTTTTTCAGGTCGCGAAAGTCCATTTACACACAGATGGTTCCTTGCTTTTTATTCACAGGAACAAGATTGGATACCCATTCGGTCAAGGGAACCAGATAGATGAATCCGGTGTTAAGAAACTTCTCCATCTTTGCCTTAATAGCAGGGGCCTTCCTAGGATTCACAACTCTAAGACATTGTCGAATAGGTTTAGCATCTGGGTAATTTCTAATCTCATGTTCGACAATTCGAAGGTCAATCCCTGGCATCTCTTCGTATGACCAAGCAAATATATCTCGAAATTCTTTGAAGATATTGGTGTAGATCAGAGTTTATTTTGGCGAACAATCCGCACTTATATTTACGTTCTCAATCTTGCCAGGGGTACAAGAGATATCGATCGAGACGGTAGGAGAAATACTTTCCATATTTCCTTCGGCATAAATGTTGTGCGTATCAAGTGGAACTACGGTATGACCGACTATCTCACTCAGGGTAGACCGAAATTCATCTTGCTCGATTCTTTCAAGACTTGGGAGAAAATAGGATCGATGATGCATGTCATCCCAAGGTCTCTCAGAACCATTCATGGTTTCGAGGATGGATTCGTTCGAAGGCAAAGTCTCATCTAGGCAATCATGCGAACAAGATAATGAGGTGGCCTATATAGGCCTAAGAACATGATCCTCCTCATCCGTCTGTGAGGTAATAGGAGTAGGATCGACGAAAGAGTCAAGAACAACTTGATACACAATCTCCGTTGCCGATAGTGGCATAGCGATGCCAACATGAAACTGTCCTTCACACGAAAAAGTTGAAGAAGGTAGGGTCCATGGATCACTAAAATAAGAAGTGCGGAAAAGAATGGACCTCCCTACAGAAGCAAGCTTACTAGACATGGTATAAACGTGGTGAATCGGTGTCGAGAAGTCGAAAGTACCCATGGGGGAAGAATACATTCTAACGCCGATATTCTCAGTTTTCGGCTGAGAATTGTCGATCACAGGGATCGACGGTCCAACATATGCGTTAGGACTAGAGTACGCAAAGGATAGCTGGTCGATAGTCACGATATCCCCTTGATGAGGGAAATAAAGTACATGGAAGACGGACGATACAAAAACGATCATAGAATAGGTCCAATTGTGACCTAGTAACAGGTTATAATCGAGAGGTGCATCAATTACCTCTACTTCCACCTCTACCGTCTTCCCACCTAAATGGACCAGAAAGACAGGGAGAATACCATGAGGGCAGAAGGAATGACCGTCAAATGCAGTCAACATGTTCAATGACTTGGAAAGAGCTGGAGAACTGAGAGCTTTCCAACAGACCAGGGACATCACGCAGGTGGCAACACCTTCATCAACTACTACTCGTTTGATAGTATATTTGGAATACTCCACATGGATTTGGAAATCCACATGGTAGGGTAAGCGAGGCTTCACATCTGTGATGTCAAACTTGATAACTTTCGATCCACTAGGTTCTAGAGCTCCTAAGGCAGAGAGTAAGGCATTCCTCTGTGATGGACACGTCTAGAGTACCTCCAAAGTCAACATCGCGCAAGGGGTTTGGCCTAGATCCTCAACAATAGAGTTGTTCTGGGCGAATCTACCATTAGGGTTGTGGGTAGAGCACTCAAGTACTCCTTTTGGAATATGAGGTGGTGGCTCTGGTTTCTCAATTTGTAAGTTCGTCTCCGGAGGGGGAGGAGGAGCTTCTAGACTGGCACTAGATTTTGAAGAGCTATAATCTCGAGAGTGGGTGGCTATATCTATTTTCACGTCGACCATATTGATACAAACATGGTCGCCATCTTGCGACGATGGGTTTTGACTTCCACCGGATGCATTTTCAATGTTTGAAGAGCTCGAGGCTAAATGTTGGTTGTGTGGGAATGGATTCGTCAGCACAACGAGTGGTAGATTTAAAAGCCTCGCAGCCTCCGCGAGTTTGGGGCATAAATGTGTAAGGTGGTCATTGATACAAATTTTACAAGGAAACTTCACCTTACGTTTCTCTTTCTTTCCCTCTCCAACATTATCATTCTGTTTCCCATTATTATCTTTG
>SNQJ01S0191662.1:0-11369 GCA_010110895.2 Picea sitchensis
TGCATCGTAGAGAAGACCCATATAAATAATCCACCTTCACACCCAATATAACTTCCTTTTCCAAAGAAAGATCATATTTATTCAAAATCCATGGGACATCACATCTTTTTAAAGACCAAGAGGTACTAGCCTCTCCTCTACTTTATTGTCTTGGCCAATGTTTCTTTTTAGTTTTTGAAGAAGTAAGATCTCTCCTAAAAACCAATGTGTCACTTTATTTTGATGATATGTGCCTCCATAAAGAAGATGAAACATTTTTAAATATATGCATGGGATCTATTAAGTGGGAAATATTAAGATGCTCCTAGTATGGGAGCTCATAAAAGAAATATTTCCTTTTCATCCCAATGGGAAATTTTTCAACATAGGTGTTGAAGAATTCTGGATCATCGAACATAGGCTCCCCATTTGAATCGAACATTTATGTAATATACTTCTCCTTATCTCTCTCATATGCTCTAAGCCATTATGTTGGTGTCATTATTGTAGGCCTTTTGGTTCTCTCTAGTTTTGTAATACCCTTGTTTCCCCCAACTTATAAATATAACTATAACTTGCTAAAAGACTACAGGCAGATTGAATATGTGTGGATGTTGGAATTGATGAACCTTTTTGTTATAAAAGGTAATGCATATATTTTTGTTACTGAATAAAAATGGAAAGTGTTGCATAATTGTTGAAGGGGTTTTCCAAGGTAGATCATGATGCTTGAGAGAGATGGTGAGGGAACCAACAATGGTTGAGATGACCCCTACCAGACCAGTACTCTATTGGATTTAAATTATTCATACCTAGAACAGTCCTCTGACCTAGAAAAATAAATTACCAGTCAGGCTGATAGTTGGGAAGTCCTCCTCAAGAGTCAATGAGGAGATGGGCAGAGTACCCATCTGAAAAAATTCCTGACCTGACCATGAAATGGATATTTGGACCCATGAAATCTTGATGAGAAAGGAAAAAAAAAAAGAGAAATTCATGGGCAGAAGAGAGGAGGCAAGAAGATGAGTCTGGGGACCATTTTCTGAAGAGGGAGAGCATGTGCAACTCTATGGTTCTGAAGAGAACTGAAAAATGAATTTTTTCTGGGTACAAGAATTTGTTGGGCAGCATTTTCAGTCCAAGTTGAAAAATAGGGTTGCAGAGAAGATGGGTGACTGAGAAAGCACTCATTAGAGACCCCCTTTCTTGGTGGAGAGAAAACTGATCTTCCAAGTTCCTATGGGAGGAGGAGAGTGGCCTCAGTCCCTGGTTGTTGTTGAACGTACTCTATTGGATTTAGATTATTCAGACCCAGTAAATAAATAAATATGCATATATTTATATATCTTAAATTACGTGAAAATTTGGCATGGAGTTACATCCCGGGGAGAATTGAATTATATACCTTAATTGAGGTTAATCAACTTAAGTATATTATGGAGAAATTAACCTTATTGTGCTATAATATAATTACTCATAATTATCATATGAGTAATTTATTAAGTTAGTTCTAAACTACTTCTAAGGGGGAAAGAGAAAGTCAAACCTCGGTAATTACTGGGCCATGAGTATTTAGGCTAAGAAAAAATTAATTACTAGATAATTAGTTTGTGGAGAATAATTATCCTTTATGAGGTTTAAGTAATTAATTACCAAATAATGGTATCCTACTAAATATTAATTAAGTATTTTAATTGGACTATAGGAGAGGAACTATTGTCATCCTCTAGTCGTGCAAGCCTAAGCGTCATGCAGTGACATGGTGAATTGATGTTGACTAAGAACATCATTGTGATGGTGAATGTTAATCTTCAATGGGTTGACGAGTCGAGTGGGGTCTAGTAGGATTGGTGAACCTTAGGTTCCAAATGGATCCTAACTGAAATTTGGGAGGTCTAGCATGCAACGAGACTGTCCATCGAGAGAAAGGGATTAGTCCACGATACCATATTTGTCGAAGGTAAGTGAAAAATTTATACCCCATCCCTTAAAAAGATACTTATGGATCAGGTGTGTGACAGAGTGGTATCCGATTGGGAAACAACACTTGGTATGCTTGAGCTCATGAACGAGTCGAATAAAATTTTATTACAAAAATTTTAAGGGGAAACACCCTATCTTACCCCATTCATAAGAGCTTATTTAGAATCTATTACTGAAGAGAGGAATGAAACTTTATGCTATTGTTACATGTGTTAAAATATGAATGTGTGTTTATGATGTGTCCAAATAATGAATATGACTTCACCTTACAAATTGCATGTGGTGTTCATAAACTAGTAGATAATTAGCTAACAAAAAATGTTTTATTGGCACTTAAATAGTCAGTTGACAGCAGGAAAACTATAGCATAAATAATGGTGACACACCATGAGTTGGGGGAAATCTCCCACAATAGAGAAGAAGAATCTGGTGAGAGGAGGGTCGTGGAAACCCCTCCGGATTTGGCTAAAATTGTAAGAAGCCTCATGGCACAATTACAAAATAGGATGAAAATGAAAGGCTGATAAAAGGACAGGAAAAAAAAACTGAAATTAATGCAGTCCTACTACAAATCCTATCATATATACAAAGGTAGCTGCAACATGGGCGAGTATCCAATAATGTGGATAGACATCATACTAAGAAAACCCAAAGTCCACCTAAGATACAAAATCATGGTCCTGAAAGTGGCCACACAAGGAGGAGCACCTCAAAGAAGGCCCAACATGGAGCCAAGAGGCATTTAACGGAAGATTCCTCTAGTGAGGAAACTGACAAATCCAAGGAACTGTCTAGTAGTGAGACTAGTTCACATTCCCAGAGGAGAATAAATAAGAGGAAACATTCCAAGGCCATGACCCTGAAGAGTTTAAGAAATCCAAACTACCCACTTTCGATGGAGAAATTAAAAAGGGGGAAGAAGCAAAAATTTGGCTACTTGTCTTGAAGAAGTAATTCAAAGTCCATGACAACTCTATAAAATTAAAGGCCCGAATAGCCATTTTCAACTTGAATGGAAAGGCCTCCATTTGGTGCAAGGACCTTAGGAATGTGAAAGGAATCCATGAGAAGGACTTTTCATGGAAACAATTTGAGAAATACTTTAAGAAGAAGTATATGTCTGAAAAATACTATGATGGGAATACCAAGGAGTTCTGTGAACTCAAGCTAAGACAACTCACAATAGATGAATATATCAACAAATTTCTTGAGCTGATGAGGTATGTGCCCTACATAAAGGATGAAAAGGTATATATGCAACGATTAATTAGTGGATTGCCTCAGTCCTTCCAGGACAGAATTAAGTTTGATGAACCAGAGGCTTTAGAAGACATTATTTGGAAGGCAGGGTAGTGCTATGAGAAATTCAAAAATAAGGCAGAGCCTCATAAGGACTGGAAGAAGAAAAGTAAATTGGAGTTCAAGAATAAGGGGTTTAAATCCTCAATATTTAAGAGCCAGGAGAAAAGTTCTAAGATGAGCCTTCTTACTAAAAGTGTATATCAACAGAACTTTCCATCTCAAAGTGGTAATAAACCCTTTGGATCAGCCTCAGGTAAGACTGATAATACAAAGAGAGAACCCTTGAAATGTTGGGGTTGTGGATAATAACATATGATGAGAGATTTCCCACATAGGCAACAGGACAATAGGAGGTTCTACAACATCCAGGAGGCTACCACAGTCAATGATGTGGCTAGGAGAATGCCACAAATTTATGAAGCCTTGGATAATAGACAAGTTTACCACCAAGCTTAAGTGGTGGAGATGGAAGGTATGATTTCCAACCATCTATTTTCCATTTTAATTGACCCTATTTCTAATTTGAGTTATGTTTCCCCTCAAACTGTTGAGAAATACAAATTGCAATAAGTAAAACATGCTAAATCATGGCTGGTACAACTAGCCACTAGAACCAAAAGAAAGGTAACAGAGGTCATACCAACATGTCAATTCATTATGAATGGGTTACCCACCCAAGAAACCCTAAACATGCTCCCTTTAGGATCTTATGACATGTTGATTGGCATGGACTGGTTGGTTTCCCATAAAACCAATTTGGATTGTTACAATAAAACTTTGGAGTGTGAAGATGAAGAAGGGATAAAAATAACCCTACAAGGAATTCAAAAGCATGTTTCAGTGAGACAAATATCATCCCTTCGAGTGAAGAAGTATTGCAGAAAAGGACATCATATGTATGCAATACAAGTGTTGAACTCTATTGAGAACAATAAACCAAGACTAGAGGACCATCCCATATTAAGAAAGTATAAAGATGTGTTTCCAGAAGAGGTACCAGGTCTACCTCCAAGAACATATATTGACTTTTCAATAGAACTTGTACCATGAGCGGTGTCAGTGTCTAGATCACCCTATAAAATGAGTACACCAGAGCTAGTTGAGCTCAAACTACAGTTAAAGGAGATGTTGGAAAAAGGTTAAATTCGGCCTAGTGTGTCTCCTTGGGGAGCACCATCTTTGTTTTTGAAGAAAAAGGATGGCACACTCAGGTTGTGCATAGACTATAGACAACTCAATAAGATGACCATTAAGAATAAGTATCTCTTTCCAAGGATTGATGACTTGTTTGACCAATTAAGGGGTGCTACAATTTTCTCAAAGATTCACTTGAGGTCTAGATACCATCAAGTCTAAATTAAGGATGAATACATCCAAAAGGCATCCTTTAGGACAAGATATGGGCACTATGAATTTTTGGTGGTGCCATTTGGGATTACCAATTCACTAGTCACTTTTATGTGCTTAATGAATAATGTACTCAGTAAGTTCTTGGACAGATTTGTGTTGGTTTTCATTGATGATATCCTAATCTATTCTAACAGTAGGGAAGAGAATGAAGAACATCTCAAGTTAGTGCTTCAAATTCTAAGAGAACATTAGCTCTATGCAAAGTTTATTAAGTGTGACTTTTTCCAAAATCAAGTCCATTACTTAGGCCATATTATTTCTAAAGAAGGAGTGGTAGTTGATCCTGACAAGATCAAATCCATTATAGATTGGCCTACCACAAAAGATGTATCTGATATCAAATCATTTATGGGCCTAGCAGGATACTATAGAAGTTTCATAAAGGGATTTTCCAAGAATTGTTTCTCAATCACCTCCCTTCAGAAAAAGGGAGTTAAATTTATTTGGACATCAGAATGTGAAGAGAGATTCCAACAACTGAAATACCTTCTAACCAATGCACCTGTGTTGAATATTGCAGACCCAAACAAGGATTTCTTTGTTTGTATAGATGTCTTCAAGTAAGGGCTCAGAGGAGTCCTTATGTAAGAAGGATATGTTATTTTCTACGAATCCAGAAAATTGAATGAGCATGAGATCAATTATTTGACCCATGATTTGGAATTGGATTCCATAGTACATGCTTTAAAAATGTGGAGGGATTACCTCCTAGGTAGAATATTTGTGCTTATGAAAGATCATAGTGGGTTGAGATATTTGTTTGATCAACCAAAATTCAATGCTAGAAAAGCTAGGAGGATGGCTCTCCTCAGTGAGTTTGATTTTGAAATAAAACATATTAATGGAAAATAAAATAGGGTGGTTGATTCCCTTAGTAGAAGTATGAAAGTGATTCACTTGGAAACTGTAAGCACCTATGAATCATACGTCAAGGAGAGAGTCAAAAGTGCACAAGAAACAGATGCATTTTTCAAGACTATGAAATCATACCTAGAGCAAGAGCCCACGGGGATGAAGTATGAGGGCTATCAAAGGTTGAATGATGGCCTGCTAACTTATAAAGGTAGGTTGTATATTCCAAATTTTGATGACTTGAAGAGGTTCATATGTTAAGTACCTGAATAGATCTTAAGATAAATCTCAAAATAGATCCACAATATCAATAAGAGTAATCCAAACCATCCACCAAATACTGAAGACAAGAAATAGTCAAAACCCTTGAGGTAGGGTAACACCATATATTAATCCTTAAGGAAGGCTTGTTAAGAACCAAATACTTGCATACATAAACACCATAAATATTCATAGAACAATATATAAAACCACCACTTTATTATATCAAAACCCTTGGGGTAGGGAAACACCATATGATGGATCCTATTATGGAAGGGATCCTCTCCTATTCACTTGCCTCTTTGAGGGGCCTTCCTCCTAATGAGCTTCAACTCCAAATAAAATACTTTCCTTCATGTCCCATTACATTTCATGAACCCCTTTATATAGTGCTACCATCACCTAAGAACATTCTAGAGGAGGAATCTTCTAGAAGTATAACCTTCTAAGAAGTCATCTTACATTTATTATATATAACTACCCATTTATTATATCTAACTACCATAGTGGAACTTATTTAATAATATAGTGGACCTAGTCCACCTTACATTGAATGACCTCCACTATTATCACTATGGGCCCTATGGGCCTCCCCGCTACCTCTCTAGCTACCTAACATTCCATCCCCCTTATGAAAGTGTTTTCATCAATGATTGATGTACAACCATATACCAGGGTCCCATGGATAAGTGTAGACCATAGTGCTGAAGTAGACTAGAGAACCAGGGTCCCATTGAGAAATGGAAGCCACCATGATGAAGTAGTCCCACTACCATTGTAAACCAAGGTCCCATGTCCAATTGCTCATGTGAACTCCATACAGAAGATATTGGCACCCAATAACCAACTAAAAATGATGCTCCCAATACTGACACCTATCATGTGGATCCAAATAAGAATATCCATCCACATAGTGGGAAAGGGTAAAAGTTGAATCTGGAAGGAACAATACCATTGTAGAATATGCAGGCTGGACACTGGTAATCATAACTAGCTCCTGATGTGTCACATTGATGTGCTTTACAAAAGGTGGGGTAGAGTCATCAAATAAAACATGGAAGTGGTTGTAATCTCAGAAATGACAACAATCCATATACCAATCATCAAAATCAGCCTCAAAATCATACCAAGCATATATTTCTTGAATATATTCATCCTTGAGGTCCACCATAAGAAATCTCTCCTGCATTATATCCAATGAATCTTGAATACTATGAAAACTATCATTGAGGCCGTCTGCAAGGTCATGCAATGTGATGCCATGCAATGTGTCATTCCATTGGGATTTGAATGCTTCAATTATCTATATAATTTCTTTTAGGGTTTGAGATAAAATATCCATTGGAAACACCACATAAAATATACCAAAAGAAATCTCTTAAAATAATTTATCTAATGATATTGATCTGGTAGCAATCTGAGCACCCTATGAAAAGTTATGAACTCTGCAGTCCCGCCGCCATCACAATTTGGAAGATTTTTGTTTTGAAATTGGGTGAATTTTGAGAGGAACTCATATATGCAATTTGTTTTGAAAAATTCAGCCCCGGATGCTACTGAAATCAGAAAAATGGTGCGGTCATCCGCGAGAAAAAACCGTGAAAATTGCAGATTTTAAAATGCAAATAACTTGACTTCCTGGACTCTGTTTCAGACGATTTTTTTTTTTAACTTAGGTGATTTTTGAGAGGAACTCAGATATACAACAAGTTTTTTTAAATTTTGTACAAAAAACTATATAAATCATTCACAATGTTGCGACCCTCTTTTTTCCAAAAAATAAATATGCAAAAAATAAAAATATTTTCCCATACTTCTAGCCAAGGAAAGTTCTCTAATACCAATTGTTAAGTAACTAAATATATCTAAAGATAAATCTCAAAAAATATCCACAATATCAATAAGAATAATCCAAACTATTCACCAAATATTGAACATAAGAAATAGTCAAAACCCTTGAGGTGGGGTAACACCATATATTAATCCTTAAGGAAGGCTTGTTAAGAACCAAATACTTGCATACATAAACACCATAAAGATTCATAGAACAATATAGAAAATCACCACTTTATTATATCAAAACCCTTGAGGTAGGGCAACACCATACAATGGATCCTATTATGGACGGGATCCTCTCCTATTCACTTTCCTCTTTGAGGGGGATTCCTCCTAATGAGCTTCATATCCAAATAAAATACTTTCCTTCATGTCCCATTACATTTCTTGAACCCCTTTATATAGTGCTACCATCACCTAAGAACATTCTAGAGGAGGAATCTTCTAGAAGTAGAACCTTCTAAGAAGTCCTCTTACATTTATTATATCTAATTACCCATTTATTATATTTAACTACCATAGTGGGCCTTATTTAATAATATAGTGGACCTAGTCCACCTTACATTGAATGGTCTCCACTGTTATCACTATGGGCCCTCTGGGCCCCCCCACTACCTCTCTAGCTACCTAACATCGTAATGGATTAACTACATAAATTACCATATATTGGTCATCCTGGTTATCAAAAAATGATCACAACCACTAAGAAACTATTTTATTCGCCCGGACTGAAAAATGACATAGTTGATTACTTAGCTAAATGTCTAGAATGTCAACAGGTTAAGGCAGAGCACCGGTATCCAGCAGGATTGTTCCATCCCTTACCAATTCTTTAGTGGAAATGGGAAGCCATCTCCATGGATTTCATCATAGAGTCGCCAAAATCAACCAAGCAGAATGGTGCCATTATGGTAGTTGTGGAAAAACTGAGCAATATTGCTCACTTTATTTGTGTCAAGTCAACTTGCAAGGAAATAGATATTTCCAGTATTTTCATGAAAGAAATATTTAGACTACATGGCATGCCTAAGGAAATCATATCAGATAGAGATACAAAATTTACTTCAAGTTTTTGGAAATCTCTGTTTGTTGGTTTTGAAACTAAATTGCTATTTAGTACAACCTATCACCCTCAAACTGATGGGAAGACAGAGAGGTTAAACCAAGTGTTAGGGGACATGTTAAGTATGCATGTGATGCATCAGCCCAAGAAGTGGGAAGACTACCTACCATTGGTAGAGTTTGCTTATAACAATGGCTATCAAGAGTCATTGAAGATGAACCCTTTTGAGGCATTCTATGGTAGACAGTGCAATATTCCAATCAACTAGAATAACCCAGTAGACATAATTACACTTGGGCCAGATATGCTAAAAGAAATGGAACAACAAGTAGTTCAAATAAAATAGAATCTGAAAATAGCTCAAGATAGACAAAAAAGTTATGCAGACAGAAAAAGGACTCTTAGAGAGTTCAAATTAGGGGATCATCTGTATCTCCGAGTTAGGCCCAGAAAATGTTCCTTGAGAATGGGATCTTGTGCCAAGTTAGAACCTCAGTATTGTGGACCCTTTGAAATTTTAGATAGAGTGGGACTTGTAGCATATAGACTAGCACTTCCTCCCATAGTGAAGGCACATAATGTTTTTCATGTTTCATTACTGAAGAAATATGTACATGATTCTAATCATATAATTGATTGGTTTGTGATTCAGGTGGAACCAGAGGGAGAATTCCTGCTAGAGCCACAATGCATAATAGATAGCAAAGAAATCTCACTCGGGAACAGAACCATTGCATAGGTCAAGGTGTAGTGGAAACACTTTGGTCTAGATGAAGCTACATGGGAAATGGAGGATACCATGAAACATGCATACCCATTTTTGTTTGTTGTTGTACATATGAAGCACATCGGCAGGTAGAACATCGAGGACAGTGTTCCTTTAAGTGGGAGGGGATTGTAATACCCATGTTTCGCCCAGCTTGTAAATATAACTATAACCTGCTAAAAGACTATGGGAAGATTGAATATGTGTGGATGTTGGAATTGATGAACCTTTTTGTTATAAAAGGTAATGTATATATTTCTATTACTAAATAAAAATGGAAAGTATTTCATAATTGTTGAAGGGGTTTTCCAAGGTAGATCATGATGCATGAGAGAGATGGTGAGATGACCCCTACCAGATCAATACTCTAATGGATTTAAATTATTCATACCCAGAACAGTCCTCTGACCCAGAAAAATAAATTACTAGTCAACTTGGTAGTTGGAAAGTCCTCCTCAAGAGTCAATGAGGACATGGGCAGAGTACCCATCTGAAAAACTTCCTGACCTGAAAACAAAATGGGGAATTGGACCCACGAAATCTTGCTAAGGAAGGAAATAAAATAAGGGAAATTCGTGGACAGAAGAGAGGAGGAAAGAAGATGAGTCTGAGGACCATTTTCTAAAGAGGGAGAGCATGTGCAACTCTCTGGTTCTAAAGAGAACTGAAAAACAATTTTTTTCTAGGTACAGGAATTTGTTGGGTAGCGTTTTCAGTCCAAGATAATAAATGTGGTTGCAGAGAAGATGAGTGACTGAGGAAGCACTCATTGCAGACTCCCTTGCTTGGTGGAGAGAAAACCAATCTTCCAAGTTCTCGTGGGATGAGGAGAGTGGCATATGTCCCTGGTTGTTGTTGAACAGAAGGAAGAGTCTCTCCCATAGCATCATGATCTAGCTAGGGGGTGGCCAGTATTAAATATGTCCAGGATTTGTTGTGCCTACGGTTGGGTGGAAAATGGCACCCCTTTCAGCAGTTGCATCACTATTTGATTTCTAGATAAGTATATTTGGTTAAATATTTGTAGTGTTTAGATCAGAGAAAAATTTACACTATGTGTTAGAACTGTGTAAGTTTAATTTCTGAGAAAAGTGACTTGAGAAATTTAAGAAAAATAAAGAGAATGTCTTAGTTGGAGCGTTTTTTATTTAATTTCTTATCTCTTGACTATTTGTGTGCTAGAATAAGATTTTTGGGAGTGGATATTGTGGTTGACTGTGTTGTACAGTTTAATGCATGCTTGGGAATTGGTGACTGAACAGTTAAAAATATCTATAACACCTTTGAAAGAAGAGAGAGTGATTTTTCTGCATAATAGTGCTCCATTTTAGTATGTCCTCAAATCCCATGCCAGAGAAGTTAGAGGATATCAAATATGTGTGGACTTTAGGAATATCAGATATGTGTGGACTTTAGGAAATAATCCCAAATACGGGAAAACATTTAAAGTCCTTATAAATCATTATTGAGGAAAAATAATTATGACATAAACATGAAATTGGTCTAAATGAATCAAAATACAAAAGTTCTCAAAATTCTATTTGGCGCATAAATAAACACTTATGTTCAAATTGTGTTAGATCTCCTAAATTTGGGAAGAATTCCCTTAAATTTTGGTGGGCAGAAAATCCTAGTAGAAACACTGAATTTACTGTGGAGGTAAATCTTTGTATTAGGACCATTTCCTTAAAGTTAGTAAGAGTAGTAAAACACAGTAATAAGGAAATAAAATTCTACTCATTTTCCCACGAGAAGGGACATATTATAATTATATTTTAATTTCCAGGATGGAGAAATCTCCTTGGAATATAAACTTTTATTAAATCTCTTTATAAATCCTAGAAAACTATATTTTTCCTTTAAATCGTCGAGGTAACAAAACGGAGTAAAACTATGTATATATATATATATATATAT
>SNQJ01S0191663.1:0-22050 GCA_010110895.2 Picea sitchensis
ATCATATTACAATGTCTGAAGTAAAACACGTCCTTCTCTGTAAATCCTTTCTTAGCCAAAAAGAAGGTCCTCTCTAATGATGATTTCCTCTTATTTAAAGAGGAGAATCCCCTCAATACAATTTGATCATCACATTACACTTGCACATCTGAATCCTATTCTTAATCAGATCTGATTTCTATACTGGAATAGGATATCCCTGGTCTCCCGTAATAGAATGCTATTACAATAGTTGAAAAGGTGTTGAGTGAGGTGTTGTTGTTGCGGCTGGAGTAACAACTTCCTTATTTATCTTCTTGTTACTGTTGTTGTATGTTGTTTCAACATCGCAAATCATGGGCTGTTTCAGCAATGGGATTTTCATTCTGATTGTTTCAACAACGTGGTCTCATGCAGCAGTGATGGTTAATTCTGGCTCAAGGTGCGGCTATTGTGGTCAGTGTAACAGCTTCATTGTTGTTTCAGCATCGTAGACCATGAAGAGTGTAACAAATTCTTCTTGTGTGAGTTGTTGTTTCAACATCGTAGACCACAGAGAGTGTAACAGCTTCTTCTGTGTGAGTTGTTGTTTCAGCATCATAGACCACGGAGAGTGTAACAGCTTCTTCTTGTGTGAGTTGTTGTTTTAGCATCGTAGACCATGGACTATTTCAGTCATAGGGTTTGCATGCTTTTGACTATTTCAGCAACAGACCTTTAAACAACAATGCTAATCTGCAGTTCGAACTGTTTCAACACTTATATATTTCTGATCAACGGTTAAGTACGAGAGTAATGTAAAATTATATGCAAAACAAATTAAACATATAGTAAAGAGAAGAGACATTATATACCTTTGAACAGATAGGGTAAGGTGATAATGTGAATTTAAATGTGAGTGGAAAAAGGATGTAATGGTAGCAAAAAGTGTGAGCAAAAAGGTACATTATAGGGTCCTAACACTGGGGATCTTAGTGATTCCGAAAGTGAAAATGAGGTCAAACTTGAAGGAGACGAGGTCATAGTAGAAGATGCAGCAAATGAACACTTGATTAGGGCTGTTGCAAGAATGGGTGCTAAGGCAAAAATGGATATTCCAGTATACAAAGGAAATCTAGATGTTGAAGAGCTTCTAGACTGGATTAGAGCTCTACACACATATTTTGACTATGAAGATGTCGAGGAGGATGAAAAGGTCAAACATGCTATCACAATATTAAAAGGACATGCAACATTGTGGTGGGATGAACTACAAGCTAACAGACGTTGCAAAGGCAAGAAAAAAATCAAGAGTTGGGATAGGATGATCGCAAAGATGAAGGCAAAATTCATTCCCAGGGATTACCAGATTACTCTGTTTCGAAGAATGTAGAATTTGAGACAGAAGATGATGACAGTGAAGGAGTACACTGAAGAATTCTATAGGCTGAACATTAGGGCAGGTCATCGTGAAAGTGATGATGAAAAGGTTGCCAGGTACATGAATGGTCTGAGATATGACATTCAAGATGATATGAGCATGATGACCATCTGAATGGTGGAAGATTCTTATCATATGGGTCTAAAAGATGAAGAGAACCTAAGTTGAAAACAAGGTCAAAGAGGTCGAGGAAGAAGTCAAGCCAGAGGAAAATCAGTTGCCCAGGATAGAAATCAGAAACCCAAGGAAGAGTGGAAGAAACCTCAAACTCAAACTGAGAGAGATGGAATCTCACAGAGAGGGCAGCATACTAAACAGAGAGGTCAGTATGTTGATGGAAACATTTTTCCTTGTACCAGAGGTAGAGGAAGAGGAAGAGGTGGAGTGGTGAAATGATTCACATGCGGAAAGGTTGAACACAAGTCTTATGAGTGTCTAGACAGAAAGAAAGAAGGTGGTGAAACTCACATTGCTGAAGCACAGAGGTGGAATGTTGAGGCAGAGGATGCTGAAGGCGAAAGATCGTTGATGATGTGAAAAGTTCTCTTAACACCAGAGAAGGAGGTGAAGAGTTCGGTGCAAAGGAACAGTCTTTTTCAGACTACTTGCAAAACCAAGGACATGGTATGCAAGGTCATTGTGGACAGTGGTAGCACATATAATCTCATTTCTACAGAGATGGTAGAAAAGCTGGATCTGGAGACGATTGAACATCCAAGCCCATACAAAGTTTCGTGGCTACAAAAAGGACATCAAGTAAATGTCACTAAACAATGTTTAGTTGAATTTAAGATAGGAGGGTATAAATATGAAATGCTCTGTGATGTTATTCCCATGGATGTTTGTCATTTATTGCTGGGTAGACCATGGCAATATGACAAAAATGTGATTCATGATGGGAGGAAGAACACATACACCCTAGAGAAGAATGGGAGAACTCACATGTTGCTTCCAATCAAAGACAAAGAGGTGAAACCTGAAGTAAGTAACATTGTACTTCTCATTAGTGGGAAGGAAATTCTTACAGAGGTTAAGAAGAAGGAGGAACCACAATTCATTGTGGTCAGGAAGCCTAAAATTGTTTTAACCAGTACAAGGGTAGATGATTTACTGGAAGAGGTTCAGAGACTGTTGGAAGAGTTTGATGACATAGTAGTGGACGAACTACCTCGTTTGTTGCCATCGATCATAAGTGTGAGTCATCATATTGATCTCATACCTCAAGCCAGTTTACCAAACAAAGAAGCATACAGATTGATGCCGCAGGAGAATGAAGAAGTCAAAAGACAGGTCCAGAATTTAATGGACAAGGGGTTGGTTAGAGAAATATTGAGTCCATGTGTTGTTCCAACAGTTCTCAGTCCGAAGAAAGATGGAGGTTGGAGGATGTGTACTGACTCAAGGGAAATCAACAAGATAACCATCAGGTACAGATTTCCATTGCCATGGATGGATGATTTGATGGATTGCTTGAGTGGGGCCAAATTTGTTTTGAAGATTGATTTGAAAAGTGGATATCACCAGATTCGTATGAGAGAAGGTGTTGAATGGAAGATAGCCTTCAAGACTAACGAAGGGTTGTCTAAATGGCTTGTTATGCCATTTGGCTTAACAAACGCGCCAAGTACTTTCATGAGGTTGACGAATGAAGTCCTTAAGGATTTCATCAGAAAATTTTTCATTGTGTATCTTGATGACATACTGATTTTCAGTAAGACAGAGGCAGAGCATATGAAACATTTGGCTACAGTGATGAAGATGCTACAAAAAGAGAAGCTGCAAATAAATATGAAGAAATCTTCATTCATGAACATATAGCTCATTTATTTGGGGTTTGTTATTTCTGCAGATAAATTGAGGATGGATCCAGATAAGGTGGAAGTAATTAAGAATTGACCATCACCGAAGAGTATATTTGAGGTGAGAAGTTTTCATGGATTGGCTAGTTTCTATAGGAAGTTCATCAGGAATTTCAGTGGAATTAGTGCACCAATGATGGACACAGTGAAGAAGAGACACAAGTCTTTTCACTGGATAGAAGAAGCAGAGAAAATCTTCAATTTACTAAAAAGGAAAATCACAGAACAACCAATTTTGGTGTTGCCTGATTTCAAGAAGACATTTCAGGTAAAATGTGATGCAAGTGGATTTGCAATAGGGGTAGTCTTGAGCCAAGAAGACAGGCTGATAGCATACTTCAGTGAGAAGCTAAATGAAGCGAAAGTGAAATACTCCACTTATGACAAGGAGTTCTATGCTATTATCCAGGCATTGAAGAAGTGGAGACACTACTTGCTCCCTAAGGAGTTTGTCTTATACAGTGACAATCATGCTTTACAATTTGTGACTCAACAGGAGAAGTTGAATCAAAGACATGTTAAATGCGTTGAATACATGCAGAACTTTACTTTTGTAATTAAGCATATTTCTGGAACTGCTAACAAAGTTGTTGATGCTTTGAGCAGGAAATGTTTGATGTTGCAGAAGTTTAGAGTCAAAACAATGGGTTTTGATGATCTCAGGGACATGTACAGAGATGATCCAGATTTTAAAGAGGCGTATGAAGCAGCTAAGAATCTAATTCTCAAGGATAGGAGCCAACGGACATAATACATGATTTAGGAAGGATTGCTGTTTAAGGGTAATCAACTTTGTATTCCAAAATGCTCCATGAGGGAGAATCTGTTGAAGGAGAAACATAGTGGAGGATTGGCCAGGCATTTCGGTCATGACAAGACATTCTCAAAGTTAAATGAGTCATATTATTGGTCAGGAATGAGAGCAGATGTCAAAATATTTGTGGAAATATGTAGAATTTGTCAGCATTCAAAAGCAAAGAGGAAGAATGCAGGCTTTTATCAACCGTTACCCATACCTGAGAGGACGTGGGATGCAGTAAGCATGGACTTCATATTGGGGCTGCCAAGAACACAAAGAGGGTTTGACTCGATCTTTGTAGTGGTAGATAGATTTTATAAGATGGCACACTTCATACTGTGTCAGAAAACTAGTGACACAACTCACATTGCGAATCTGTTTTTCAAAGAATTCATTTGACTTCATGGCTTACCAAGGAGCATAGTTTCGGATCGAGACACCAAGTTCGTGGGACAATTCTGGAGAACCTTATGGAAAAATCTGGGAACAAACTTATTGTTCAATTCAGCTTATCATCCTCAGACGGATGGATAGACAGAATTTGTGAACAAAAGTTTGGGAGACTTGCTGAGGAGCTTGGTGACAGAACACCACAGTCAATGGGACAATATTCTGCCACAGGAAAAATTTTCTTATAATGATTCAACCAACAGAAGAACAGGGAAAATTCCATTCCAAATTGTTTATGGGACACAACCAAGAGGAGTATCTGAACTGAGGGATTCAGAATGGGATGAGGTAAGAAGTGCTAGTGCAGAAGATTTTGTCGAAGCAATGAAGGAACTTCACAGCCAGGTGAAGGAGCGATTGCAGAACTTGAGCCAAGAGTATAAGCGCAGAGCAGATCAACACAGAAGATAACTTCAGTTCGAAGTTGGTGATTTGATTCTGGCACATATAAGAACGGAAATATTCTCTAAGGGGACATATAATAAAATGAAGATGAAGAAGATCGGACCATGTAAGGTCTTGAAGAAATTTGGGGCAAATGCTTATGAGATTGAATTACCCGATGGGATCAAAATTTCTATGATATTCAACGTCTCAGATTTGTACCCTTACAAAGATGAAGAAGCAGAAGTAGGAAGTGAAAAACCAAAGGTTCAGTGGACTAAATAGATTCCAGTTTCATAGAAGCCAGAGATGGAAAGCATACTGGACAAAAGGGTTAGCAAGAAGACCAGAAGAAAGGAATATTTTGAATACTTGGTCAAGTGGAAGGGACATCCAGTTGAAGATGCCAGCTGGGAGAATGAAGCAGAAATCCAGAAGCATGGATAGACCATGTGATAGCTCATGGATAGGAGCCCATGAAAATTTTCAAGAAAGGGAGTATGATGCAGGAGCATCGCCAATATCAAGCGAGCGTGGGACAACGCCAACGCATTTTTGGCACATGATAAATTGTTTGAAATTTTTTGAAGTTGGATGCGCCAAACATAAATGAAGAATTTAAGAAAGGGTGTACTTCTTGATTGTAATCAGACCTTGAGCATCCTACTCTCATCTGAAGGACTAAGAGACATTTATGTTAGTTAATGTAAGTAGATAGCATTAAATTCCTAGATTTGACAATTTTAGGAGCTGGAGGGAAACGGGATATAGACACCCTCATTGTATAGTTGTAAGATTATTATGAGAAGAGACCATAGAAAAGAAGAAGAGAGCTATGTAGAATAACCCCATGTACAAAATTTTTGGATTAATACAAATATTTTTAGTTCAGACTCATGGTGTTCAATTTCTTTTCTGTGTTTGTACATGCTGATTGATATATGCTTGTTTACTCTCTGTTATGCCTTTTCTTTGATGCGTGAATGTATGATTTCATATTTAATGTCTGAAATCTGAAGAGAGGGAGAGTAAGGAATGAGTTTCAATTGTTTCTCTGTCTGAGCAAGAGTTTTTCTGCAAGGAGTGCAGTGAAATTGTCTGCAAGGTGTGCGTTGACAGAAGTCAGAGTTCGTCTTTGCAAGCTCAGGAGGGATAACATTGTTCTCATTCTCGTAGAAGTGAAAATTAAGCACAGGAGCCGTGCAAGGAGTGTGCAGGCCGAGTGAAGTCTCAGTGTTTGCAGCCTGAGCAAAACTGTTGAAAGACTGTTGTCGTAGAGGGTGCGTAGAGTCAGAGAGGTTCAAATACTTGGAATTATTTGAAGAAGTGACACAAGGAGTGCGCGCAGGAATTTTCCCCAAAAGGACTTGAGGATTTTTCAATCAATCTCAGGAGAGATAGGATCTTAGAAGCTGTCGAAGAAAATCTCTAGAGAGTTAGTGCCTTGAAGTATCAGAAGAAGGCACAACAACGTTGGTTTGCTGGTGGACCAGTTTCATGAGAGCATACTTGCTCATTTCGTAGGAGTGTTAGGGAGAAATTGATGGTCGGAGTTCTCTGTGGAGAATTCACGAGGTTCCGAGAATCGTCAGATCTTGCAGAGGAGCAGGAAAGTTACGGTAAGCATTTTTTGAAGTACAATCTCAGGATAATCGGACCGTAGGATTTGAACCAACAGGGGCCATCAGATCTCTCGCCTATTCACATCTCAGGGTTTCATGAGTTGGAGAACCGAAATCCTTGTAGAGAGATTCACAAAATCGGGAAAGGTGAAGTCCTGAAATAGCGAAAGAATCTGAGCCATCCAATTGGAAGGACACATGTCACGAGATCACCCGTATGGAGGATTCATACATCAGAAGTTATAAAGGGAAGTCTTTCAACTTCGTGAGTGGTGAAATTGCAAAGAGAATCAGGACCATCCATCTGGGAGTGGACAGGTGGCATACTCGCTGACACAGAGGTCATACCTTCATTGACCAATTTAGGGTTTCATGAGTTGAAGAGTCGAAAGTTCAGCATCAGGACTCGTGAAGTCGTGAGGTCCGAAACTCCAAAAAAGGCGGGAAGTTCCATCGTGGGACCTGCATAGACGATGTGTCAGAATTTTTCCATTTCAGCATATCAGAGGATAAGAGGTTGAGACTTTTTTCCTGAAAGTCCCGAAGTCGCGAAACCATGAGAGAATTGCAGCCATCCATTAGAAGGAGGACAGGTGGAAGAGATCTAGGGATATCGCGAACTTGGAGGTTCATGGGGTGAGAGCCCAAGGGTTGGGTGCTCCGATTCGTGAAGTCGTGAAATTGCAAGGAGCGAGGTTAGTTGTCAGATCCAGGTCACGGGAGGACCATCGAATCAAGAACCCCATTGCCTATCGCACGTTCGGGGGTTCGGAGGTTGAAAGGAGTTACTTTCGACATAATAAGTCGTGAAGTGCCGAGAGCCGAGGCACGGAGGGGACATGTGGTAGAACCACATAGTGGGCCCGGGAAATAGACCGGTGGACACACGTCACATTTTGGAAGGAGTCAACACTACGCTGACTTTTCGCGTGTCGGGGATTCGCGAGACAAGAGAACAAGAGTTCAACCTTTGAACTCACGAAGTGTCGAGTGGTGAGAGGATCTTGCGCGAAGCTTAGCCAATGGTCACGTGCAGAAGGTGCTAACAGAGAAGGATCCATAACCATTTTGTGATCTCAGGTATCGCGGATTTGAGGCGGAAGAGTCAGGAGTCACGACTCACGAACTCGCAAGATTACGAGTTGTGAAAAGGACCTGTGGATCGATAAAATTGAGATTCCCATGAGGAATCGAAAGAGCCGATCTGGCTCAAGGGGATAGAGAATGATCCTGTGAGCGGATAGCGGCCTGAGGGCTGATAGATTTGCATAAAAAATTGAACCAACAATGAGACGATGACGAATAGTATGGTATTGAAAGGAAGATTGAGGAACGTTAGAGCAAGGAAATATTTGAAATGATAGATCTACGTCTTGTGAGGTGAAAATTTAGAAGGATGGGGATCTGAGAGGGGTGATATAATGTTGATATAAGTTGCAAATGATAACTAGCAAAGTGGTATATTAGGTTATTTGTTTAGGTTTATAGGATGAGTGAGTTTCCAACGTTATGGTAGGTTTACTCTCCCTATCTTCAGATTTCAGACATTAAATATGAAATCATACATTCACACATCAAAGAAAATGCATAACAGAGAGTAACAAGCATATATCAATCAACATATACAAACACAGAAAGCAATTGAACACCATGAGTCTGAACTAAAAATCTTTGTATTAATCCAGAACTTMTGTACATGTTTTTTTTTTTCTTTACATAGCTCTCYGCTTCTRCTCTCCTATGMTCTCTTCGATTGATAATGTTACAATGATACAATATGAGGGTGTCTATAGTCGGTTTTCCCTCTGCTCCTAAAACTGTCTAATCTAGAATTTAATTCTACCTACTTACATTTACTAGCATAAATGCCTCTTAATCCTTCAAACAAGAGCGGGACGCTCAAGGTCTGATTACAATCACAAGTACGCCCTTTCTTAACTACTTCATTTATGTTTGGCACATCCTACTTCAAAACAATTTAAACACCTTTGAACATGTGCCAAAAATGCGTTGGCGYTGCCTTGTGCTCGCTTGYTGYTGACAATGCTCTTGCATCACACAAAGGTTTGGGTAATGGAACCACATTTGTTTGATGTATAATGGTATGTGTTTTGATATATTTTCAGKMAATACTATTCTATATGGATAGTACATGTCATACCATTTCTAGTGGTATGTGGAACATCACATAAATAGTCACGGTTTGAGAGTTATGGCCTTACGAAGTTGGAGGACCCTCATAAGTTGGATTGAAGCCCCAAAAGGTCAAAGAAGTCAAAGTTCTTGCAAAGAAGAAATTATTTGAATAATAAAGTGAAGTGACAAAGTCAAAGAGGATTATTTAAATGATATTCAATACCTGAAGATGATGAACAACTAGGAATCTCACAAGAGATAATTCTTGTCCAATATTACAAAATAGTTAGAGTATTAACTTTCAGGCTTGAATTATGAAGTGAGGATTAGGAGAGATGATTGGTTCCAAATTATTTTTTGAATTTTCTCAGTTGATTCTACTCAGATAATTAAGAGATTTGTAGAAACGTTTGGTCATATATTGGAAAAATGGAGGTTCTCAAAAACTGGTTAATCAATGACACAATATTTAGGTGATGAGATGAACAATTTTTTTTAAATAAACTAGCTAGTAATAGAAATTTTCACAAGTTCACATCCATAGAGATATTTTGTCCCTAGTGGTACTACTTAGGGTTATGAAATTTTATCGTGCTCGTAGTTTCTTTTGAAATATTCCATTTTCATACAAAATATGTAACTTTCTACCCACTATAATTACCATGTAAAGGAAACAAATTTTTGATGAGTGACACAGATAAATAAAACTTATGAGATAGTAAAAATGTGTTCTCATCATCTCTCTATATAATATATCCATCAACCCTTTAATAGCTCATGACAGAATCACTAATACAAGAATCCTTTCCCCCCCAAACAAAACTTATATATAAAAAGGTATTCTTTGAAAAAACACAATCTCAACAGAAAGAAAGGTGACTAACTATTCAGTTAGATAAGGTGCCTAACAATTATATAATCTACTTTTGATTCTATACAAGATTTCCAAATCGCTCAATTTGCACCAAAATTATGTGTGTATGTTTATTATCGAGGATCCATATCTTTCCCACAACATTGAACTAAAATCATATCAACATATATTTCAATTTTATTCTATATTCATCTCCTTAGTGACACCATTTATCCAGGTTGTAAATCTAAACTTTTGTTAGATATTTTCTTGAATCTTATTTCAAAAATTAATGTCTTCATTTTACTATGAAATCCTTGGAAAATGCCCGTGCTACAATGACATCTATGTTGAACATAGAAATATTTCAATCCTCCTAAATCTAAGATGTCATTCCTTACTTTTCTAACCCAAATCCTTTTATGCTTAAACACTATTTATGTTGGAAATCATGATTCCTCCTTTGCATTAGCTATCATTATTTAAATATCAATCTTTGGATGGTAGCAAGGTACCAACCATCATTCTTTCCTAACACCTTGCATTCCTTACTTCATGGGTATATAAAACTGTTATGATCCTTAATACTTAACATTATTCACAAAACATTTATACATGAGATATATGATAAAAAATTAACATATTATGGCAATGCTTTTGCTGCCTGCTTGGGGACAATAATAAAATGCATCTCGAGTAAAAATAAGATATACAACACTATATACTAGATATATGTATTTCCATTTTGTGTTCAAGCAAGACAAATATCTTAACCAATAATAAATTCCTCTTCTTCAATGGAAAAATAGAGCAAACATGGAAATTTTAGAGAAATTGAACACAGATTTATCACCCGTGTGTCATCGAATAAAACACATAACTTACTAAACAACGAATGTGAATCTTGTTACCTCAATTTCTATGAATAATTTAACCTAGGATATTATGAAACTGTAACAAATGTATAACATGCCCAAGTCATCCTTTCATAACCAAATCATAGCCTGTTACCTCTATTTCATTCTCTTTTCTTAGTAGAGGCATGCAAACAAACACTCACCCACCACCCAACCAAGAATATGCCACTAGAAAAGTAGATATAGTAAATACCATTGGAAAATCCCATAATATCAGTTGAATTTAGTTCCACCTAAGAAGGCAGGCCGAGAGAGTCCATCCCAATTGAAAACCCCACATATAGGTGTTTTCTTTTCCATCCCAAACAAAAGTTTCTTTCCATGGGAATTTATAGTATACTTGGGGATCTAGATTGCATTATTCATGGATATAATCATCATTAAGCACTGCATTTTTGAGATCCTTGCAGACCCGTTGTGGCTCATACTAGGAAACAAGGATGGTTCACCCCCATGCTGGTTATAACTACTGACGCTATGGAGGTTTCCATTTCAACATGGAAAATGTAAGTAGGATATATCCATAAACTAATGAGTACCCTATTTCATGGGAATTGATCAAGCTACCATTAGTTCATTTAGCAGGGTGGCCCTGGATAGAAAAATTTGCTACTTAGCGTAGTGTTAAGGTGATTCACCTTGCTTGATTTTCTCATAAACTAGAATACCACCATGAGCTAGCACACCTCTTGTTGATTAATTGGGTTGGTTTTCATTGATGTCAACCCTTGAAGAAAGTTCAATAGTGAATTTTAATAGCACAATGACGCATACCCCCAGCCCTCGGGCCGAAGTCCGCTCATAGGATCGTTCTTTGTTTCCCTTGATCCAGATCGGCTCTTTCGATTCCTTGCTGGAATCTCAATTCAATCAATCCACAGGCCCTTTTGGAAGATCCCCTGTGCAAACATCACTAGGCACAAGCTCCACCTTTTCCAAGCGACCACAATGCTATGACTAAGGCCTAACCCAGAAGGTGCTTGTCACAACTCGCCACTCGCGAGTTCATGAGTCGAAACTCTCGACTCTTCCTTCCTAATCTCACGATACCCAAAATGATAATACGGGTATGGTTTCTTCCCTTGTCAGCACCCTCCACAAGTGACCACCGGATAGACTTAACACTAGCACCTCTCGCTACTCTCCACTTCGCAAGTTTCAACATCGAGTCCCCATGCTCTTATCTCACGAATTCCTGAGATGCGAGAAGTCAACGGAGTGTTGAATCCTTTTGCTAGATGATGCATGTCTGCCTATCTATCACACGAGCCCACCTTGTGGTTCTAACACATGTCCCTCATGCCTAGCTTCACACTTCACAACTTCGCACCCCAAGCGATGCTTCCTTTGTATCCCGACACTCGAAGTGCCGATATCCCAAACTCCTCGCTGCTCTCTATCGCAACTCACGACTTCATGACTTCTCCTTCCGAGTCCCTCGACTCTCCAACTGTCGAACCCCTAAATACTGATTTTTCAAAACGGTTGACGACACCATTTCCCCGTACTTATATCGCGTCTCATGATTTCAGGGATCTCGGGACATAAGTCTCAACCTCCTATCCTCTGAAACGTCGAAATGACGAATTCCGACACACTTAACCAATAGTTGGCCCCACAATGAAACTTCTTGCCTTTTCGAAATTTCAGACTTCGTGACTTCGCGAGTCCTGATGCTAAACTTTCGATTCTTCAACCCACGAAACCCCAAAATGAGATTACGTGAATGATCCAACGACCCCTGTTGGCTCAGATCCTACGGCTTATTTTCTTCTGAGCTTTACACTTTAGAAAACACTTGCCATAACTCTCCTTTCTCCTCTACAAGATCTGACGGCTCTCGGGACTTCGAGAATTTTCCACGGAGAATTTCGACCATCCAATGCCGCCTTGACAACTTTTGCGAAATGAACAAGGTATTCCTTCACGAAACTTGTCCACCTACAAAACAACTTCGCTACGCCTCCTTTCAACACTTCAAGGAACTAACTCTCTTGAGTTTCTCTTCGACAACTTCGAAGACTCTATCTTTCCTGAGCTTTCTCCACAACTAGAGTCTTCAAGAAGACTCCTACATGCACTCCTTGAGACACCCCTTCAAATACTTCCAATTATTTGAATTCTTAGACTCTATGCACTCTCTTTGCAACAACAGTCCTTCAACAACTCCCTCAGGTTGCAAACTCTGAGACTCTACTCGGATAACACACACTTTGCACGGATCCTGTGATTAATTTGCACTTCTGCAAGAATGAGAACAATGTTATCCCTCCTGAGCTTTCAGAGATGAACTCTGATTTCTGTCAATGCACACCTTGTGGACAATTTCACTGCACTCCTTATAGGAAAACTCTTGCTCAGACAGAGAAACAATTGAAACTCATTCCTTACTCTCCCTATCTTCAGATTTCAGACATTAAATATGAAATCATACATTCACACATCAAAGAAAATGCATAACAGAGAGTAACAAGCATATATCAATCAACATATACAAACACAGAAAGCAATTGAACACCATGAGTCTGAACTAAAAATCTTTGTATTAATCCAGAACTTMTGTACATGTTTTTTTTTTTCTTTACATAGCTCTCYGCTTCTRCTCTCCTATGMTCTCTTCGATTGATAATGTTACAATGATACAATATGAGGGTGTCTATAGTCGGTTTTCCCTCTGCTCCTAAAACTGTCTAATCTAGAATTTAATTCTACCTACTTACATTTACTAGCATAAATGCCTCTTAATCCTTCAAACAAGAGCGGGACGCTCAAGGTCTGATTACAATCACAAGTACGCCCTTTCTTAACTACTTCATTTATGTTTGGCACATCCTACTTCAAAACAATTTAAACACCTTTGAACATGTGCCAAAAATGCGTTGGCGYTGCCTTGTGCTCGCTTGYTGYTGACAATGCTCTTGCATCACACAAAGGTTTGGGTAATGGAACCACATTTGTTTGATGTATAATGGTATGTGTTTTGATATATTTTCAGKMAATACTATTCTATATGGATAGTACATGTCATACCATTTCTAGTGGTATGTGGAACATCACATAAATAGTCACGGTTTGAGAGTTATGGCCTTACRAAGTTGGAGGACCCTCATAAGTTGGATTGAAGCCCCAAAAGGTCAAAGAAGTCAAAGTTCTTGCAAAGAAGAAATTATTTGAATAATAAAGTGAAGTGACAAAGTCAAAGAGGATTATTTAAATAATAAAGTGAAGTGACAAAGTCAAAGAGAATTATTTAAATAATAAAGTGAAGTGACAAAGTCAAAGATGATTATTTAAATAATAAAGTGAAGTGACAAAGTCAAGGAGGATTATTTAAATAGTAAAGTGACAAAGTCAAAGAGGATTATTTAAATATTAAAGTGAAGTGACAAAATCAAAGAGGATTATTTAAATAATAAAGTGAAGTGACAAAGTCAAGGAGGATTATTTAAATAATAAAGTAAATAAGAGGCAATGCTCTCTCATTTTAATCAAACTTGAGCATATTGAATATATATAGGTGACTGAGGTAACCAAAGGATATCTAAGCCTAATTTCATAGGCAAGGTGGTAAATAAGGCCAAAATTCAAGGGAGGATAAATTCTTTTGATGATGTTTTCTAAGGTATGTTATTTACAGGCCATCTCACCATTTTCACAATAAATGTTTTTCTAGAATGATTAAAACTGTGAAATTGGGAGGCCATTGAGGAAACATATCCAAGTAGAGGTGGTACAAATTTCATCTTGTGGGTCATTGTATTTTTGGATTTACACTCCGTGGAAAATAGGGTTTCTGGCTAGTCCTGAAACTAGTCTAAAACAAGTGTTTCGGGTAAAAACGTCATAACTTCTTCATAATAGATCCAAATTTAGTAAGACAAAATGTGTTGGTTATAGTATAGTCTTTAGTATTATTTTTAAAATTTTCATATCCATGCAACAAACATTCTGTGCGGGGCGCGCTCTACAAGTTCACTCTCTAGAATAAGCCAGAATTCAACTAGGTATGTCATTTTTTATATAACTCCTTTTCTGAAAGGTTCCAAGTAGTGACACCTGGAGGAATTGCACAAAACACACTGAAGAACATTGTGTACTATTTTCATATATTTATTCATTACAAGTACGTATTTATGATTATTTCAAGTTAGGGTTGTTGACTAATCCAAAACTAGTCATGTGAGACTAAAGTAAAGTTTGATGAAAATGCTAGTCTCTTATTGTTAAAGTTAAGGAAGGAGGCATGTTTTAGTAGTATTGTTGACACGTGGTTTATGGATGATGTAGAATATTTCTCTTGGTATATTATTATAATCACATATTGATCTTGGTGATGATTATGATTTTTTGTGTTATGCTTGGTGGATGCACATCTTTGAGAGTTGTCTTGGTGATTGATCTCGGTGACTAGATCTGATTTGGTTGATAAGATTGATGAGACAGGTTGTTGTGATAGGTTGTTTTGACAGGTTATTTGTACAGGTTGGTGCATGGTTGATGCACTTGTTTATGGTACAGGTTGATTACAGGTTGTTGCATGGTTGATGCACTTGTTTATGGTACAGGGTTATTACAGGTTGAGGTATAGGTTGATGCATGGTTGATGCATGGTTTAGGTTATTGGTACAGGTTGTTTGGTGCAGGTTTATTAGTATAGGTTTAGAACAATATATCTCATAGTGATAGTGTGACAATGGTTCCATCATTCTACTTAAATGTCAGGGCAGATGGACAGGGCAAGGATAGGTGGTTTTAGCCACCTTCTAGTTGTAGTCGGAGAACATAGGGGGTCGTAACGTCCTTCTAGTTGTAGCCAGAGAATTGGGGAGTTGGATCTTCCCTCAGGTTGTAGCCTGGGAAATTAGGGGGTTGGAGCCACAGTTGGAAAACAAAGGATGCTAGTGCTTCCAATGAATGTAATTCTTAAAGACATATAAGAAAAGTAATTTTGTGGTTTTCTCCCACTTTGGGTTTCCACGTAAAAACATCGGTGTACTGTGTATGTGTATGATTGTTCATTTGTTCATTGTTTATTTACTCTGCAAATATTGGATGATAATGCTACATTGATATAACACTTTCATTATATGGTTAAAAAGGATTATATTGCTCTATTATTGATTCACTCCCCCTCTCAGTAATCCAACAATTGGTTTCAGAGTAGGTTCCTTTAGAAATCAGTTTAACCACTGAAAGGTAGATCATGGAGAGAAAAAACATGTATAAAAATGGAATATCGCAGTTTGATGGACATAAGTATGCATTTTGGAGTATAAGGATGAAGACATATATACAGGCACATTGATTTGAAATTTGACAATCAATTGTAGATGGATACACAACACCAATATTTCCACCGATAACTAACAAATAAATGAAACTCAGTCAGAATAATTCCAAAGCCACAAATGCACTTCTGAATGGTCTAGGAGAATCGGTATTCACCAAAGTTGCACATTGTAAATCCACTAAAGATATTTGCAACAAACTTTGAAATATTTATGAAGGAGATTCAAAAGTCAAAGAAGCAAAGCTTCAAACTAACAAAGGTCATTTCGAACAACTAAAGATGAAGGAAGATAAGAATATTGCAGCTTACATTTTACGATTCTATGAAACAGTAAATGTAATCTTGGGATTGGGAGAATAAATCAAATAATTTGTAATTTTTCAAAAGGTACTAAGATCTCTTCCTATGAGATTTGACCCTAAGATATCAACACTAGAATAAAGAGCAGATCTAAACTCAATAAGCATGGACAAACTACATGGAATCTTCACAACATATGAAATGAGAACAAAACAGAAAAATCCAGATATAAAAGAAGAAGCCTTCAAAGCATCCAAAAGGTCAAAGAAAAAGGGAAAGCAAAAATAAAAATAACATAGCAACAACAGTGATGTCTCGAAAGATGATGAATAAGCAGACAACTTTGTTAGAAGATTGAACAAGGGAACCAATGACATGTATAGAGGTAAGCTTCCTTTGATTTTTTTTAATTGTGATGGTATTGGTCATTTTTCTAACAAATGTACTCATAAGAAAAATAGAAATGATGAAGTTTACTCAAATAGCAAACAAACATATAAAGTAAAAATAACCACAAAGAAAGTTTTCAAGAAAATCTTATGCACCAAAGAAGACATCTTTGTTAGAAAAACAGGACTGTGGAGAAATAAAATAAAACAAATGCAGAAACAAAACACAGAAGACACACAATACAAGATAGACACAGATTTATGTGGTTCACCCAGTGTGGGCTACGTCCACCAGAGAAATTGCCAGGTCCTTCCTTTATTATTATCCAACAAATGAAGGGATACAACCTACAGCAAAACCCGATGTAACTTCCTCTTCTTTCTCTCACAGTATCCTCTCTTAGNAAAGTGAAGTGACAAAGCCAAGGAGGATTATTTAAATAATAAAGTAAATGGAAAACTTTCTAATTATGGAAAGTGGTTATAAGAAGGTTAACCCTAAAATGAGGAAAATGGGTTAAGTGGTCAAGTGGCTATTTGATACATGGACAAGTGGAAAATTGGGCAAAGTTAGACATAGGTGACTATGTGGACAAAGTTAGACATAGGTGACTATGTGGACAAAGTGGTTATGTGGAAACAATGGCCTAGAAGATGCTTCTAAGGAAGCTACTTGGAGAGTATAAATAAGAAGCAAAAGTCTCTTGTGAAAATCATCTCTTGAGCATAGCAACGGGCTGAAGGAAGACAAAGCGCATACAGTTGGATGAATTCATGGAGACTTGAGTGTGAGTTGATGCCAGGTTCTTTAAGTCTGAAGCAAGTTCCAAATCTGCATTCCATGGACTCAGATCTTCCATAGAAACTCTGGTATGGTTACATAGTTGTCTTGATGGATATTCTTGCTTATTTTATGGTGAATGCTTAAGGCATTCTTGGTATGGTTGTTGTGATGTGGTTATGTTGGTTGATTGATAGAGTGAGAAACACTCTTATGATTCAGTACTGATATGATTTCCATAGTATATTGGTTGCTTATACATGACTAAGTTGCATTCATATTGTATGGTTGAGGAGCATGAGTAAGTTGTGGGAGAGCATAGATGTGTTGTGATTTGTTATGGTTCAGATGGGACAATGAAAGACAAAAGTAGATGTCAGTAAAGGCTGCAAAGGATCTACGTTTTTCATAGAGAGAAAACCCAAAGGCATATGCAGGCTGTAGTACATACACATATTGCACTAATGACAAGTCGCGTACCTATTAACATATTGATATTTATTGAGGATTGATTCATCTTCTCAGTTGGTGCTAAGTTGTGTAAGATGTGTCTTGCATTGTAGAGTTGGTGCTCTTGTGGAGTTGTAGCTCTATTCAATTGTTGTTGATAACCCAAGGATTATAGTCCATAATAAAAATAAAATTGTGCATACATCTTGTGTTCTTTGTGTTCCTTGTGGTGATGACTTATTGATGACATATGTTGTTGTTATATGTTGTTGATATATGTTCACATACAACTGATTATAAATGAGAGTAATGAGTGTTGAGTAATTGGTGATTGTTAGATAATATTTTTTGTGAAGGGAAGTTTTAAAAAGAGCCTTACATTGATTCATCCCCCCTCTCTCAGTGTGGTCGGTGTGAACAACGATCTCTGCATAAATATGCTTGCATCAAAGTAATCATATCCTATGAATTCATAGTTAAATATTGATTGTTAAGTTTTGTTATGTTTAACTCTTCAACATTTGGATATGAATATAACTTTAGCATGTCGAGGATTAATCGTGAATGAACAGTACAGAGCAAATAATAATCTTTACTAACATTAGTTCTTTTACTCGAGGTATAGGAAGTAGTGCACCAGGAAACAAATTCGGGAAAATTATAAACTTGGGGAACGACAAATTTAGCCAGGTTGGACTCCCAGACATGGTAATGATCAATGAAATTGATAAAGTTTTGTAAATAATCTATATGAAGTTCTAGAAGGTCAAACGAAAGCTTCAGGTCAAAGGTATATTTATAACTTTCGAGCAAATTATCCTTTCTCTTCTACGCTAATTCGGGTGATCCGGGTGGATCTCCACACATGGAAGGAACTTTACTTTGTTCACCAAGTTGATTTGAAGTTGGCAACAAAGTGGTGAAAATGGTGAATTTATGCTTTTATGAGTTTCATAATCTCAGACATTTTTATTAATGCTTTGTGAGATAAGTCTCATGCATTTATCATTTTATTTGATTAATGATTTGTGAGATTCTCATGCATTTTATCATGCTTTAAATGAGATTTTAAAAAACTTGTGCATTTAATTCTTTTTGTAAAATGATTAATACTTGTGAGGGAAATTAGACTCACGTATTTTTCATTAAAATTGTAATTATGGAAATCGGTTTTTATGTGAGAAACCACCTCACACCAATTTTTCAATTTTCTCACTAGTAGGTTGAGAGAATCAAGAGCATGGTTGAAGAGTCTTTGGATGGTTTTCAGACTTTTCCCATTATGTGATTGAAGATAGTTTGAGATCCTACTTTTATGGATCTTGTTTTTCCTCTTTTGTAATTGGATCCTAACTAGAAATTAATGCTCTTTTTTAAGAGTGAGTGAGAAAAAACTATATAATTCCTTATGTGAGCCATATCCAGGGGGAAGGAGAATAATGAGGAATTAATGAGGGGAGTTAGAGAGGCATAGTGCTATTACTCCTAAGTATTGAGAAACTTATTCATGTAAGGAAGTATCCTTCTTTATGTATGGAGAGTTATTAGTGTGAGTAGTCTTCTTCAATCCTCATAAAGAGAAGACATCTCTTTTGTAATCACCTATGAGAAGGTTCCAACATATTTTGAAGAAGGAATGAAAGAGATCAATATTCCAATTGAAGCGGGTCCAGAGACATAGCCCAGGAGGGGAGAATTCCATTACCAACATCGGTTGTCTCTCTCTTGTATTTTCATATGCTTATTCCATTTTGAGTTCATGTGTTTTATGTATTATTGTTTAAAAGGATGGTTATTAATGAACTCATATGCCCTTTAATCCTTATGTAAATAATTATTCAGTAAAAGATTCTCGATTGAAAACTTGTGTAGAGTAAGTACTCACATGTTTTCAGATTAAGTGGTATCAGAGCAGGCTAACTGCTTTGATGGGAAAATGAGCGAATAGAGAAAGACAAATTCAATAATTAGAAGAGATAAATCACAACATTCAAGATGAAAACACATAGTTGACGAGACCTTTGTAGTTTGCAGAAGAAGAGAAGAAAGAGATTCAAGAGAGATCTCAGCTTCATGGAGAAGTCCTCAACGAAATTATTGAAGAATTGTAGCTCGAATTGCAAGCCAAGGATAATCTCTTGGCTAAGTTGCAACATGGTGAATGAATGGAGGACAAAGAGCCTTCTACCGTGGATGCACAAACTCAAACCAAGGTATATGATGTTTCTTCATGTTCAATTTATTCTCAGTATGAAACTAACATGGGCATGAAGCTCCTCATGAAGATGGGATACATAGGAGGTGAACTTGGCATTCATGGCCAAGGAGGCACTCAACCATTGGAGGTTTTACCGAGACCACCATTTGTAGGTTTGGGTTATGGCAATGAAGAGAAGGGAGAATTCTCAAAGGTTGTTGAAGGAAAAACCATCTCTTCACCATCAGATTCCAAGAAAAGAATCAAGCCAACTTTTCCTCATCAGATCAAGGACAATTCAGGAAGGTATGAAAGTCATTCAAATTCTTTTCTTGAATGTAAGAAAAATGAATTTTACATTACATCTTCTAACCATGATGTAGCCAAGCATCAAACGAAGAAATTTTGGGTTAAGATGACAGATGTGTCCACGGGAAATGAGACAAATCAGAAACCACACCTTCCAATTCATTCTATCAGGAATGCACAATTGAATGGAAAACGAAGGAATTTTTGTAGTTATTGCAACATTAGTGGCCATTGGGAGAAGAAATGTTGGAAGATCCACCCACATTTACATTGTAATTCGAGGAAGAAACCTACTCCAACGCCCACCAAGAAAGAGGCTATGAAAGATCTTGTGATAAATGTTCCAACACCGAAGAAACACAGTTGCAGAAGGAAGGCACCTTCGATTGGTTGGGTAAGCAGTGGTTGCCATTTTTACAAAATTGAAATATTTCGGTTACTTAACATGTTTTGCAGCAGAGAAAAATGGAGCTGCAACTCGGGCATTACCATGGCTCAATAAGTCACTATGCATAGAGATCAACGATTTCGTTTTATAAATCGTTGCACCAAAATCTGTAGTTATATACGCACCATTCTATGGTCAAAGTGCATTTGTCAAGAGGTTCAATGATGATTTGATGGAAGGATCCAAGAATTGGTGGAAACTTGTTTGCTGACGGAAGCATGGATCCTTATCTCGATTGCTCGCTCATTATGGCTTTGAAGACCATCGTTTGATCGGTTGGGTGATGGTTGCAGAGAGCACCGAGGGTTTCTCATAGCACCGACAGCCCAAGACATGGAGCCATAGGACCGAGGATGCTCTGATGGGAAGCCCAGTGTTGAGTCTGGGTCGAGTTGCTGTAATTGTTGTCTCACCGTTTCAAAGGTTGAGAGAATGATTATTTCTCTTGTCTCTACTACCATATCTTTGAGAGAGCCACCTACGCATAGATATTAGCCATGGGAGGGCAAGTTTGGGCCCAAATTCGTATGCAGAAGTGATTTCATTGATGTTTCTCTATGCACGCATCGGAGCCTGCGCGTGGCGTATAAAACCAATGATGAGTGCATATGGGAAGAGGTTTGAATCCTACAAAGACATTTTTTCCTTCACGGTCGCAACCCGCGCATTGATTGTCATTGCAGATCCCAAGAAAGTAATCACCATGTGAAAGATCGAAATAGTCGACAAAACTTCAATGTAAAGAATGGGAATTTATGTATGAATGAAGATGCATTCCACCTGTTCGATGTGGAGTGCTTCGCCACCCTCATCCCACTGTTGACCTCTTTTCTACGGCCTCCTTATGTAATAAGAGATAATGGCACCGAATCGAATGACCAACATGCATATCAGAACCTTGGGTAGGCGAATGGAGAGGAATATGAATATCATTGTGGGTTTCATCGGTCAGATCATATCAAAGATATTCAGTTTAGAGACGTGGCACTTTTTGTCATGATGGAAACAAGAGTATCGCAAAACTGTTACGAGGATAGGGAGCCTTAGAGGCAGTGCCATGCATTTCATACCGTTTTTCTATCGCTGCCCTCCACATTCTACGAGGAAATAGTTCCAATTTCGAACAACGCCAAGGTTGACGATAGTCATGTAGGTGCAGAATCGTCATAGATTTTGTTGTGGTAATGGGAGTGATTTTGGGTAGAGGTTTGATTATTCTAACTGCCGACGATGAAGAATTGGCAGGTCTCCATAGCACAATTGGCAGGGCCGATGAATGTGGCAATGGATTTGGAAGTTTTCACATGTATGGAATCCAAGTTTAGAAGGCCCAACTAAAACCGCTGACAGAACTGGGACTCCATTTGGAGGATCTCCTTTGTATCATTGGAAACGGTTAATGTCCCCGACAGAATTAGTGGAGTTTTGTTGGGCAGGATCAACTAAAGTTGGCAGAGAATTAAAACT